>JADGIL010013457.1:0-10556 GCA_020352625.1 Cactoblastis cactorum
ATCCAAGATAGAAATAACAATTCGTTTAAACTGTAACTTTAAATACGTCTAATCAGCGCTACGATACCTCAATTTACACAAACACCCTAAAAATCTAATTAAAGCATTCTTATAGAAAAATTCATCATTTCTCAAGTCTCAAACTTTTCCATTATTGTCTTGTTGTTTGATAATTGCGTATACTTCCAGGTCTAATATAATGTAATGTAATGTGTAATACAACTGTGAATAAATAAATCGTTTCTGCAATAAGAACTGAAACGTTACTTATCTTTTCATTTATAACAAAAAGGTAGTATTACTAACGTTACCGGTCAACAACCTGTTATTTACGACTGTTATAAAATAACAGATTTGACATCGAAAACAAACGCACGTCGTTAAAAATTAATATAAAGGTGGAATGGGTTCAAATGCCCAAGTCGAAGCGTGACTCTGTTAAATCAATTTATGACTCGCTAAAATTAAATAAGTAGATCAATTAATCTACAAAGAAAACCTTTTTTTAAAGGTTAAGAAGGATAATAGGTATTTGGTCTACATGGGAAGCGAGTCGTCGCTCTTAAAGAACTCTTTAATATACTACCTTATGCTCGCGACGTCGTCCGCGCGAAAGTGTTATTGTCACTATGTAATGTTCTAAGCGGCGTATCAAGATGAAATCAACGCTAATTTTTAGTTAAACAACAATACAACTATTGAAAACATCTAGTAGATTTTGTTGATGTTCGTAATATAGACAGACAGCTAATCTATTGCTTATATTATCATTTATTTTTTTCTTTAATATGAAAATAAAGTCACTGGAGTTGCTGTGCAAGAAGGAGGCGTAAAGGTATCTTTGTAACGCATGTATGAACATCCAGTTTTGCGTTTACATTTATTTATAGACAAGTAATTAAATAAGGAAACCCGGCCCGATACAACAAAATACAAGTCCAATTTACCCCTATATTTGCGTCAGGGGTTAAAAACATAGATAAAAACACTCTCGAATCACCTTTCTAACAAAAAATAATTATCCAAATTGGTTCATCCGTATGGTAGGTGTGATGCCATAGACAGAATGTGTGTGTCACGTCTAACTTATAACATTCTTCGTTTTGCGTCGGGGGTCAAACTATCAAAAAACATAATCATCTACTTTATGCCCAATCACAATTAATTTATCACGAATGACGTCGCCTAGTAAGTCTAGACGTCCAATCTCAGGTTAGATCTTATACGAAATAGCTCCATAATTAGAACGGGGACAATAAAGGATCCGTACAGAAACTTACATCAAGTAGACGCAAATATACATATGTACTTCGTGAATAAAATGCGCGTATACTTCCATTTATCGTTGTTTATTTATCTCTTCAAGGCGGCAGTTGCCGATCGAGCGAAAACTAAAATATGCGTTATTAATGTTGCGTTGTTAAACTAAGCAAAAGTGGGATGATCGCACGGGATGTTTTAACAACTAAATTGGACACATGATGTTATAGAAGCTAAAAAAATACTACACGCTCGGTTACTATACAGATAAAAAAAAAATCTTTAGTTTGATACAAAACACAATGGCTATATTAAATACACAAACATTTTCAAACCTACCATATTTGAATAACAAAAGACCTATTCTCAATATAATGTTGCAGTAAAGTCTTCTGAGATGTTGAGACAAGCGTGGTCTATTTGATGACAGTCTCTGGATTCGTATGTCGTGAGGCGTTCGCGCGACACGTCGCGTGACAAACGTTGTCGTGTCGCCGCGACAATAAAATTATAAGTCAGCCGCAGTGACAATCCAGTGATTTACGTCGGCACACACGCGAATATTCTAATATGAAAAGTCTTCAAGCATTTTACATGCCACAGTAGATTGTCAGTAGGCAATCAGCTATGTGAGACCATTTTGTTTTTAAAATTTAATTGTAACCGGCAATTGTTTGTTTACTTCTACGTTGCAAAATAATACAATCTTTAATTTCCAGATCAGACAATTAATTGTTGTATTTATACTAAACGACATAACTCAATTTATTTGTAACTCCATATGGCTTTAAATTTTATACAGAGTGTAACTACACAAAAGATTAATAATACAATAAAGATTAAAATATTTTAATATCGTCTTCTCAGTTAACCTTCTGCTACACCGACCGCAATTTTACTGCGGCATAAAAACACAGAGGCGGACAGGTTAATGAAGAAAATGTGTTTCCACCGAGATAGAACTGGCGACACGCGCGCAAGCAATTATAATGGTTTTTTATATTTTACCTGCCGTCCGGTCTAGCTTAGATCGAATGATAAATAGTAAAGTAGGGCGGCTATCGTAACTTTTGTGCTTAATGTCGTTTTGAGGAAATGTGAGATATGAGTACTTGAAATATAATTTATGATTAAATACGATCATGTAACTATTTGGGTTTTTAGACCTTTTTATATAATTGAGTTTATAAACAAGCGTAAGGCCTTATGTTGTGTAGGTGTTCTACAGTGTATGGATATCTACAACATAGGTATCTGTTTTTTCTAAACAATTTTTACAATGATATAAAAATGTAAATTGATTTTACATATGTCTCGAGATCTTGGGTTCGATTCCTGGCCTGGTCACAATGGAAAATTATCTTTTTCCGATTCGCCTTGCTCTTGGATATTTATGTGAATTTCATTACAAAAGTCTCGATCTTACTTTGGGGCTAACTCAATCTATGTGTGTGTTTCAATTTTCAATCCTTATATTTATTTTTTGCTGTCTGTTACCTTCTCCATCATAGAAGTACTTAAATATTATATTCACTCAAGTCAAAATTGTAGTTAAAGAACACCCATATCCACGGCCAGTTCTCCTAGATTACCGCCCTCACAATTTGAATACGCTACAGCAAAAAGGCAGTCTTCCGTCTATTAGGTCGGAAAGTCGGCATTCCCGCACGAAAGGGAAACTCGCAATGACTCGGAAAAGATAACAAGTAATGGCCGGTGTCCGTAGTTACCTTAATAACACCACTCTATTTCGTTTGAATTACACTATAATAGTCTTCTTGAGAATTAGGAATAGATTTCTTGAGTTATTGTAATGGTGAGTAATTTTGTTAATAATTTTTGTCAGAGTTACAATAATTGAGTTATGAACGAGTTAAGAACGGAACGGACTTACATTAATCTAGTTATAAGTAGTAGTTTTTCCGCTATGCTTCGTCCGGTGATATAGCCGGAGGCCTGTTACTTCCACTAATGGCAGTTGCAAAGTACGTGTGGCATCCTTAGAGTTGCAGGTGTTCATAGGTAGCGACCATTTCCCATCAGGTGGGCTGCATGCCTGTTTGCCTGCTTATTTCAGTCTCTGCTTAAGTCAGCGTCTTGTCAACCTATTAAAAATCACCTAATGTTATCGCTTCGTTATGTTCAATCAATATATTTGTTTACCTAAAATGTAGGTTTAGAAAAGATGTTATGTTGTTATTTACGAGTATGTTTGTAATAACTAGTGTTTCCACGGTTTACTCACGTTAAATTTAACGAGAGTAAAACGTGGAAACACTAGTTATGTCATCTCGCGTAACTTTCAATGATATAATGTTTGTAATAGTTGTTTAGTTTAACAAATAACTAAAATAAAAATACTCTATTAAAACATTACTAAAATGGAAAACACTGTTGACTGAATAATGTAATAATTTACAATATTTTGAAACAACAAGTAGTATGCAAAAACCATTGCGTGTACAAAAGATCTATAAAAACTGTAATTTAACTTACAAGTAAGTTAACTACTTACTTACTTTAGTAAAGTAAATAAGATTAATTTTTATGAACATCTTTTTTTTTAATTTTCCTTTCAATAAATGAAGTATTCAGAAGTGGGTTGCGCCGCCCTCGATGCGGGCTATTATGCCTATTATGCGACAGGTAATAGGTGTCATTATTGTTCGAAATTGCTTCACTATCGAGAGATCGGTCGCTTTATAGGTCTAGATTACATGGTTACATGCAAGTACATAAGCTTTATGTGAAGGGTTTGCGATTTTCAATTATGTGGAGCATTGCTGTGTTTATGAGTAGGACTTTTATAGATATACGTAGATAATTGTTAAAAATCTGCAGATTGTTTTAACCATACAATGAAATTAAACACTGATTCAGGTGTAAATAATCACAGATAAATCTCGATATAATTTCAATTTGTGGTATTTGAAAATAGAACGAAAAAACTGTCATAAATAAGTGCCAGGGATAACACCCTCGTATTTTGAAGTGGCCAAAGAAACTGTACACGGTACATACAATTCAAATCTGTGGTTTTTGAAAATAGAACTTAGCTCAAAAATTTCATAAACAAGTACCTACCAAAGACACAAAGACAACACCCTTCTACCTCGAAGTGGCCAGTCATTACCGCTATGAATATGATTTAAGACGAGGTCATTGACCCGTATACGAGTAGTTATCATTAGGGGACTGGCTGAGGCGTTAATGAATCTCATTTTCATATTTTCCATGAAGAAATTCAGGTTGACATCGGATTTAATAAAAATTTGACAATGTTTTTATGTTAAATTAAGTTCTTTTTTAGACTGAACTTACTTTTATATAGATATAATTATGTAGATCACATTTAAGTACTTATGTACGTTAATTTCAAATAAATATATCAATTAAATATTAAAATGATCATTACGAATATAAATAACAAGTGTCATAATAATCACCGTAAAATTGTCGATCATTAACGTTTTCATCCCCATAAGTTATGGGCGATAGAAAAACATTTGATGTCGTTGTTAAGATATATTGAGTGATTGTTAGAAAGTGGCACTTAGCGCGAATCATCGGTTGCATTGTTTGTGAGTAAATAAAGTTTGTGTTGCCCTTTACATACAGCAGCTGGAAGAGACAATTAATATTTATTTATTTTAAGGCAAGCATAGATAAAAATGAGTATAGTTAGTCTCTTAGCTTAAATTAAGTGAATTAAAATTGAAATTAAATAATTACAGCATCAAACGCTTTTTTCGCAAATATATAAAAATAAGTTTATGTTTATGAAAATTTTTTTTAACTTACGTATGTATATAACAATGTCTTCTTTTTATTTATTAGTTTTTAAGTATTTACTTAAACACTAAATAAATAAAAAATACATTGCTATATACGCATTGTGATATAATATGCGTATTAAAGTATTTTGGATGACGTATCTAAAACTGATAAGCCATATGCATAATCAAAATTCTAAATATAGACTATATCAGTTATAGATAAGTCATAGAAAATAATACAATAACATGATAAATCCATAGATTTAGGATAAGATATAGAACACCACTTTATCCCTTACAGTGTAGACAAAGGCCACGTTCAGCTGAATTGCAGGTTAGAAAGCTAAGACAGGTGTCATATCTTGCATAATTATATATCTTTGTTTTGGCCATTAGTTCATTTTAGGGGTAGATGATGTATCCAGATAGGGGTCAAGTGTCCCCCTGGGGGGTGAAATATTCATAAAAGGGGGGTAATTTTGACCGCACAGTCAGATTGAATATGGAGATAGGAGCCGGAAAACAAGACACCAATTTTATGTGAATTTCGGAACTTCTTAATTGACTTACAGATAGGTATCACGCGATGTTAAATATTGGCTTTTAATTATTTTGTTAGTTTGGGGTCGTGATTGGAGCGGAGTCAATATGATGGTAAATTGTTTTTCTGTTGTGTGATCATGGAGATTGTATCGTTTTATTTGAATTTATTTTCAACTAACTTATGCCCGTGACGTCGTCCGCGCTTAATTATTATTGTCAATATCTCGGGTTCTAAGCGGCGTATCAAGATGAAACCAACGCTATATTTTAAATTAGACCTTTTACAATACAACTGTGAAAATACTAAAAATATTGTTTTGGTTTCTAGAAGTCCAAAAAAAAAACCTTATTCATGTTTTTTTTCCATCAATTTTTCCCATGTTCAGACTAGTTTTTTATTATATGTATAGATTTTGCCGACCTTTCTCCCTTCTGAACTTGTCGTAAGTTGTCTAGCACATTCATATTATGTTTAAGGTAATGGTTAAAACTCTTTTAGTGCAGTTATTGAAACGTAACTTTCAATATTTCTAAAAATTATTCTTCTTACATTCTAAAAGTTTTTTAGAAGTTATAATATTTATTTACGATTTTATTTTTTTACAGATATCACGTCTTTATTTCTTACGAGTTAAACAGAGCTTAGAGTATTGCGACTCTAAGGTGACGCTTTGTATAATTATGGGCTTATTATTGCAATGGAGCTTCAGATATAGTGACAGGTTGCTAGCCTGTCGATTATGAATACCTTGTTTTAAGTCTTTTCCTTTAATTTACTTTTACAATCTGCGCGGTCCGAGTAGCAGCTGGCATATTATACGGTTTTCTATTGCTCCCAGACCAGCATGGATGCTATATTTTTGATTTAATAGTAATTAATTACTTGAGCGGCTTAACGTTTAGCTTAACGTTTACTTTAGCTTAACGTTTGGCTTAACGCGTAAAAAGAAACAAAGAAGGAAATCTAGATAAGTAGGATTTTAAAGTATAAGTTTGCATAAACAATAATATAAAGAGAAAGAATCGCTCGCAAATTAAGTAAATGATTTTACGATGCTCAATTTTCCTCAATAATCTGATTCGAATCTTAAATCAAAACAGAAGGGTATATATCCTCAGGGGTTCAGTTACCCCAGATAAACGGAACCCTTACAAGAAACTATCACAACTACACGAATATTGGCCGACAAGAGGGTAGTTTTTATAACGCCCGCCAGATGGCGCATGTCATTTACTGCACCCGTATTAGCGCCAGCTGTATTTGGCCCCTCCATCTCTCAAGTTTTATAACAGTTGTACGACGGACCAGGGGTCGGGTTGTGCTGGTGATAACCTCAAGGAGGTTGGATGTCAAACGGATCCGTTCCGCCATAACATCAATATTTCCTAAGTAACTGATTGTAGGATATAACAATATCATAATTCATGTTGTTGTGATTGATTAACGGTATTATTGTCATATATTATTTCTCTGGGATTTCCCTATTGTACAAAAATATATGACAAGTTTTCCTATAAAAAGTCTAATTGATTGGTGCTATTCGTGTGCGAAATTTATCAATATCGCGTCGTTGGCTGACGTTATATTTTATAAGTAATCTATCGCATATATTGATAAAGGATTAGGTGTAAATAATCCTATAATTAATTGAATTGTATAATTATTAAAACCTTTATTATATTGTATATAATAATTCTAATTGTATCTAAAATGTGATCTGATAGACTATAATCAATTTTTTAAATAAATAAATATAAATATATAAGGACAAATCACACAAATTGAGTTAGGCCCAAATTAAGTTCGAGACTTGTATTATGGGATACTAACTAAATAGATAAACATCCAAGACCCAGGCCAGTCAGAAAAAGGTCATCTTCCATCATGACCTGACCGGGGATCGAACCTGGGACCTCCTGAGTATCGGTCAAGTACGTTAACCGTTAAACCACGAAGGTCTTCAATTTGAAAGTAAAAAATAAATTTTTTAGGGATAAAGTATGTACACATAAAAAGTTAGGCTCAAAGTAACTTTGAGACATGTACTTAAGATATTAATAAACGATAATTTAGTCTAATAAAATATGTTTTATTTTAAATTACAAATAAATAAAGTAAGATACCTGCATGTACCTTATGGTATTTAATAGGGCACTTACAGTAGCGCCCTCTACCGCAATTACATGCTGATTCCTCAGTCAATAAAGGTTTAAATTAACAATGTTCCAAATGAGGTGCAATAAACAGTCCAATTCCACATGGAGTGCACTCGGACACGCCAAGCCAATTTGCCTAATGACTCTCACTATCGTGATATTCGCGGTCGCTTCCTTATAGGAATTCCCAACCAACAATTAGGAATGTAGGCATTTGTAAATTTTTCCTCTGTTTTGTGTATATTGTTAGAACAAAATGACATTCTTTTTATGAAAGATATTAAGTGATCACCGCCGCCCATAGACACCTGCAACACCCGTGGGGTCACAGAAGCATTGCCGGCCTTTTAAAACCTTTCCCAAATTGAAGTTAGATCTCCGGCTCTCCCACTCATCGGACGGAGCATGGCGGCTGGTAGCCGCCATTCAGGCGTCGGTCTTCTGAGAGTAGTGGTACTGCCCCAGACGAGCCGGCCCATTCATGCTGCAGGGTAAAAAGGTTTGCAGCAGGCTCATACCACTACGACATAGTCACTGATAAGATAATCTCTTAGTTTCCTTATCTTTGGACATAATTCACACAATTATATTTATTCACAGTAATTATATATTTATATATTGGTGGTACGATAAATTTTTTCATACGTCAATATACGTTACAAGTATTCCGCAGTGGTGTGAAAAACAATTTTTCATACACACATTCACCGACCATTACGGTTATACATCTTTTCTTAAAAAAAGCCTATGTTTTTCTTAATAGTCTATACCTGTGCAACATATCATAAATACCCGGTTAGTAAGTATTTGAGTTAAAAAGCAAATATAAATAAATATATATTTTTCTCTTCATAATCTTTGTATGGTTTGTTAACCAAATCATATTTTATTTTTTAAATTAAAAATGAAGGCACATTGCATTAATTGGCTTCGATCAACTATAATATCCGTACGTAGATGACTATTAAATACTAAAATCGTCTTCCTTTAAGTATTATAATTAATCTATACTCCGTAATATCGAATTAATCATATTATACGGTGAATTTATACACGGAAATAGATTTAGTGATTTAAATTATTTTAATGTACTTACAACTTAAACTTACAACGACGTAATATGTATTACTTTGTGGTTCGGTCACTATTTTCCAATATATTGACACTGACGTCACTAGGTTTCAATCACTCAGCCTTTAACATAAAAATAAGGTTTAAGAAATAAAAAAAGTTTACTCCAAAATAAATTAAAGGTGTAATTTCAAGCCCAAATGCTACATAAAGAATACAGAGTGTTCAGGCTAATGGTGTAAGCCGGACGTTGGTTAATTAAACAATAAATACTCTTTACTGTTATTATACTTATTCCGAAGCAGTTTTGAATTCGCATCACTCTCTGGTAATGTGTCAACTGGGCCTGAGCGGCTATTCTCAGAAAATTCTCAGCGTAAAACGAACCAAAAATTCACTTCAATTAATTTTGGTAACTATGGTTGCAACTTTAATACCTTTAAATTGTAAGCAAAACTTGAATACCTTAGTACAACTTATACTTATGGACAGTAAAAATAATGAATAACACAGTTACATCGTTTAACTATTTTATATAAATATTTTAATATGTTATATAGATTAAATAAATCATAAAAAGACTTAAAGATTATATTAATTATTTATATAATTATATACCTACCGGATAGTTATGAATTAATGAAATAGTTATAAACTGTATTTATTTTTAATTTTAATTAAAGTATTAGTGTACTAATTTTATTGGATTCTGTTTACATAATAAATCCAATAAGAATTACATATAGAAAAGTTAAAAGTTCTACAAAATACCAATCACATAAAATTGAATATATGACATATAGTTTTAATTAATTTGGCTCACGTTTCATACGCTACTAAAGAACTATCTTCCAACAATGGCATATAGACCTACACCAAAACATAAACCCCTATGGCTATAACCTTGTCAATAAAATCGTCATAAGTGCTTGCAACATTGATTTGATTGGCGTATGCTAAAATTGTCGAGCGATAGGTACATTCGTGTAGTCCCAGAATAGTCCTCCAGTCATTACCGCTTGCTCGTTAACTCTCACTAATTGCATCGGGTTAATATAGACTTTGTTAAATAAAATCTCTCATCTCGGCCCCCTCTCCCCCCTTTTCTCCCCCTTACAGGCCTTTTTTCGTTATTTACCGCGGTGCAGATGCCTTTAATGACGTTCTGAAACTTATGATGACACTCGGCGTTGCTAGGCTCCCGTCTGTTAATTGCACGGGAGTTAAAGAATTTCCTTCTGATTTTATGGGACAGGGGGCTGTTTATGAAGCACCCCATTATGAAAATTCAAATGCTGGCGTTTAAATATTTTAATTATGTATTATAAGATCGGCGTCAAGTATGATTGATGAAGAAATGTGACGTGTACTTGTTTTCAATTATCATGTCACATTTTTGATATAGATATATGTATATCTAATGAAAACTAAAATAAAATGTTATAAATAGATGTACGGAGGCATAAATTATAATTATGTATTGCTTTTTATTGATAATTGTCTACTTAAAACATGTTTGCGAAAAATTTATTATCACTATTTTCGAATAAGAAATAAGAAACATGAAAATATTTTCACTACTTACTTAAAAAATCCTATTAGACTAGGGTTGCCATCCGTCCGGGTTTCCCCGGATTTGTCCTAGTTTAGAGGGCATCCGGGGAGCGTCCGGGGAAGGTTTCGTTTGTAGACTGGGTTTAAAAAATAATAATAAATAAAAAAAAATTTGGGCCGCCCGCGAGACACTAT
>JADGIL010013463.1:0-39659 GCA_020352625.1 Cactoblastis cactorum
CTGCCAAATCCACTTGTTGCGGTATTTTGATGAGAAGTCCCAAAATTTTTATAGCAATGGGATCATGTCCCTACCTACAAGATGGCAAAAGATTATCGAACAAAATGGTACATACATACTTTAGTTAACTGTCAATAAACTATATTAAAAACTGTTTTGAATTTTCTTAAAAAATGCGAAGGAACTTTTTCCCCGACCTATTATATTGCTTGTAAAGCGTGCTGCAAGTTACAAATAAAATATTCGTTTATAAGAAAGTTTCGAATTTCCCAACCATCTCTATGAATTTTTTTACATGTTGTAACAAATTTTATATTCTTCTTATTTTATTTTATAAATGCACAATTCCTTTTCTTGTTCTGTTTTACTCTCTTATGAAGCTTTAAACCATAACGATATCGGCTTCTTAGCTACGTGTTTTTTTTGTATCAATAAGAATTTTGTAATGTGTGTTACAGATTTCCATACTTATAGGTACTTAAGTTGAAACTGAAAATAGGTAGTCTTAATAATTTATTATTTTAGTTGTTTATATTCCTACAATGTTTTTCTGTTTTCAATTCACAGTTTGTACTCGGAGTTGTACGACCGTTGATAATATTCTCTTTGCTCCATGTAGTATAAAAATATTATGTATGTGTGTATGTAATTTTATGTGTGTATGATCTCTCCAATTCTTTTGATTAATAGCTTTTTTTATATTCTTTATAACATTTGAATCTATCAGTTTATTTGTAACTATCACTAATCGTCAATATTTTTTTGGCATAATTAGTTAACATCCATTCACTGGTTTAATTAAAACAGATTAGAATAAAAGCTAATCAACTGTTTAGTGACAACAGTAGCAAGGAAATGTGACTAGTAAATCACAAGTAAATTCCTTATGCAATGAAAAGAGTAGAAGTTTAGATAGAGGTGTGCCAGTCAATGAATTAAAGCTTCTATAACTAAGCGACATTACTATCTATCAATGATTGATGGCGACAGGATAACAGCCAAACGTGAGCAAATGTGGGCAAAATCCAGTACCAGCCGCAACGATAGCCTATTTTATACGTAAGATATAGCTAAAGGTATAGCTGTTCCAAAAATTGATAGATTGTAGTCGCTTAATGTAAGTGCGTTGTGTTGAATGTGTGTAGATGATTATCAAAAATCGTTTCTTTTTTCCTTTTTCCTAAACTCATAGATCCTATTATTTATACCGATTGGGACATTATATTTTCAATTCTAATTATATGTTGAATAATGCGAAGATGTCAATAATTTATAGCATTTATTAAACAGTTTACACATAAAGGTAACATACAAAAATCATAAATATATTAAATAATATGGATAGGCACTGAAAAATATTTAGCGATAAAATATTGCCACGACTAATAACTTATTACAATTAGGTGAAACATACAACACAATTTAATTTAACAATATCGTGCACTTAAAACAAACTAAGTTAAAGATCACTGTACGTTAAACTATAAAATCTCATTCAATTCGGATTTGTACTTGCAGAAAACAATTAGGTCATCAACATAGGCAGTGTTTACCAAAACATAGAAACTGGCAAGGCAAGAACTGCGTGCGTACTTCAAGAGTAGAGGGTTTGTCGACACCTCAACCTAATGTTTCTTTGTCATAGAAGAGTTGACAGCGGAACGAAGGGCAACGCGCGGTCCAACCACGATTAACTTTGCGAGAACGACCCACCCAGAGCCCGATAACAAAATATACGAAATTCCGTAAAATGATATGAGAAGATACATTAACAAAGTTAGTCGTAGCTGTTAGGTGGCAACGAGTGACGGCGTGGAACACCGCAACCTACGTGCACTATTTGTTAGGTGTGACGGGTCTTAACAGTAAACTCAAAAAAATCTCTGGATAATACAAACAATAATCATGCTTAAGGATAAAGCTAAAGCGAGACTGATGGTTTCGTAGCGGGCTAGTGTGGTCAATCGGAACTATATTTACATTATTTCACTATAAAAGCAAAACGACATCATTTTAAAGACCACAGTAGCAAACGCTTTAGTCCCAGTATCACGATCACCTGATAAACTTCGCTAAAATACATATTCCATAAGGACATAGTGAGATCAGTTGCATAAGTTTCACAGGATCTCAACACAAAAAGCTTAGTGTCTCAAAATCTTAAAGGTTAATAGGCCAAATAAGTCAATTTTAGCGCAGGCTTAAAATTACTTTTAAAAGAGTATTGGGTGAAAAATACATTTGACGATTCGCCAAAAGACGCATCTGGTTTTTCGTAATGTTCTCAACAACATGATCGAATATAAATACATTATTTAGTAAACATCGTAGCGGTAAAGCAAAACAAAACAGTCGTAGAATGTCTCGTGTTCGTGTTAATCACATGTTACGTGTGTCCTCTGTCCAGATAAGGGAGGTCCAGGCGCGTCGCTCGTTGATCTGCCGGTGTCGCCTGTCTCGACGCACGTATATATGACTATTTACACAAAAAGCTCAATGTACAGCATTGTTAGATGCGGAAATTCGCCCAAAATATACTACTGAGTTAAGTTTACAATTGATTCCACTTGCAATTTGTGTTAGGATGTTGCGCAGCGTTGTTGTATGTCCGCGCAGAGGGTCCTATATATATCTCGAAATAATGGGGCGAGTCGTTCGGGATTAGGTATTATGTAGTAGTTCTCGTCGTCTATGTGCCATAACATCATGACTTGCAATCGCGGGGTGTATCTAGGAAGCGGGCTGAAGTCGTTATTGCGTCAACCGCTACGATTTTATGAAGCTATCTTAAAAGGTTCGCTGGTCAACTTTCGAATTTTCAAAAAGTAGTTTTCACCCGATCTCAGAGGTATAGAGTTGAAACAAAGAAACACTACATTAATGGATTAAAAGTGCGCGACGCGAGCTCGCTGCCTGTATCTATGTCTTACTTTTGACGACTAGTTTTGCCGAAGTCTCGGCTTGGCCGGCAGCTGTGGTAGCGCGACACGTGAATATGCCGGTGTCCTCTTCGTATGTGTTACCGATCAGAAGCACTGCGTTGTTGCCTTCATGGATCATCTGTAATAAAATGAAATTCGTATTAATGACAAGTCTTGTTGTAATTTGGTATCATTGAATCATCAAATTTCTTTTTTAACCTGATTCTTGGATAATTAATTATATACGTATTTATAATAAAGCATATTCTGGTAGAGTTAATATGCCATGATATAACTCTAACTCAGTTTAGTCGAAATTTGTAGGATATATTTGTTTTTCTATAAAATATCATAGTGAGAATTATAACAAGAAATAAATAGTGTATAAAATTTACAACATTAATAATTACCTGGAAATCAGGGGTCTCAGGAATAAGAGCACCTTCACGAAGCCATTGTATGTTTGGCTTGGTCTTGCTGGTTATGTTCGTCTTGAACTGGGCCGGCTGTCCTTCGTAAACAACGACATCACGAAGAGGTGTAAGCGTTGGTAAATTATCTCCTTGATCTGGTTGAGTAACTTTCAGTTTCGCAGCGATAGTAACTCGTCCTGCTGAATTATAAGCAACACATTTATAATCTCCTTCATCTTCTGGGAAAGCCTCAGATATGCGTAGAGTATATTCATCAGCTGCCCTTGACATTTGGAAGTATTTTGAGGGTTTAATAAGTTTATCACCCTTGTACCACTGAACTGTAGGGGTAGGTTTACCAACAATCTTACAACTGAATTCAATAGCTTGTCCCTCAGTTACCACTTTGTCTTTAAGTGGTTCAATTATTTCAGGAGGAGAATTAGCGGTTTTGGATTGTGGCTTTGGCTTTTCTTTAGTAGCTGGAGCACTAACTAAACATTCAGCATCACATCTTGCTTCACCGGCACTGTTGATAGCTACACACTCATATTTTCCTGAATCTTGTGGATAAGCTTCCAATATTAGAAGAGTATAAGTGCCGTCCTCTTCTAAAATCTTATTTCTTATATCGGGCTGTACCTTCTTTCCATTTTTTAGCCAATATACATCTATTGGTTTTGTTCCTGTTACTTTAGTGTCAAATCTTACAAGTTGCCCTGCGGTGACATTGACATTTTGAGCTGTTAGTGTAAAGCTTGGTGGTATAACTCCTCCTCTGCCTTGGCGCCTGCGTTCTTCTACCACCAAATTTGCACTACATTTAGCAGTGCCTCCTCTATTCTCCGCAACAGCAGCAAATACAGCAGAATCTTCAATGAATACTTGTCTTATGATAAGTATAGATTTTGTGCTGAATGTATGAATTTGAAAATCTGGTGAGTTTTTGATTGGGAAATTTTCACGATACCATTTAATAGTTGGCAATGGATCTCCATCAAATTCTACTTCAAATCTTGCTTGTTCATGTTCGTATACACGACAAGGTTGCATTTTCTTCGTGAACACTGGTGGTTTGGATGGTTTCACAGGTCCTTCAACAACTCTTTCTTGGGTCTGTGCTTTATGTTCAACTTCCGTAGTTTCGGTGGACGTAATTTTGCGTGTTATCTCCGTATCTCCTACGACTTCTTTTTGTACTTGTTTCTGTTTAGCAACATGTACCTCTTTTCCATGCACTGTAGATTCTAAGGGGTCTGGAATCCTAGGCTTTTGAATAACTTTTTTGTGTACTTGTTGTTCAACTACTTCCTCGCTTTGTTCCCTGTAAACATTGAATTAATAATTTATAAATTATAATTAAATCCTCCCTATAGTTTTTTTTACGTATATATAAAGTATTGATATTTCGTAAAAAAAAATGCTAAAACTCAATATATGTATATGCTGAATACTTACAAATTAGTCTCGTATTTTTGTGCCATGCCTTTGGCCAATGAACTGCTTGCAATCTTTTCTCCAGGTATAGCATATTGGTGTGTTGATTCTCTCAATCTACTTTCTTTAACTACCTGCTCATTTTCAAGCTCCTGGAGTTTATTATAATATTCTTCACTTTTTTTCTTCTTTACTGTCTGTTGCCATTCTGTTTCAGGTTCCTTTATAACTTTCGGTTTTAACTCTGGCCTATGATCAATAACGCCTTGCCGTTGCAATGTTTGCCTTTCTTCAAATGTCTTTTCTAATTCAGTTTCAGAACGCTGGTACTGCGTTGTTTCATCATACCATGCTGTATAAAAACAACAATATGAATTAGTACAAAAGCATTGAATCATTAAATATATTATATCACGACATACCTCTTTTAGATTCCGATGTTAAGCCGGTAGAAGCAGGTGAAAAAGCTGCACACTTCGTTTTGGATAAAAAGGAATGGAGAAGGAGAGCAAAGGAGTTTTATTTGTGCATAAGCGGTATGTTCGTGTTTGCTTGAATCAGCGTTGTGTGTTAAATAGCAGAGATTGTCGAAAGCAATACTTAAAGGTTGACAATAATGTAATTAACTCTATAGTATTAGGTAAATTATGTGGAATTGTATGTTGATAGTAAATACAAGCATTGTGGTAATGTAGTTATTGCGGTGAAAGTATAAGTGTTTATTACATTAAATCCTGAATACTTACGTCGCGGTGCGTTCTTCAATACTCCTCTATAATCGTCGTGCCTTGGGATGACTTTAAGTTCAGTTGTTGCTAACGCTTCACCTACTGAACTCCTGGCAATTACTTCTATTTTGCCAGTATCATATTGTCTAGTTTTTGGTATATCAAAGTGGTACATTCCATCATAGGTCAGTTTGTATCTGGAACCCTATAAATATATCAAGTACATATTAATCATATATTCAAAAATGATAATTATAATATACATAGTAAAAAATGATGATATAATATTCATGTCATCACATACATTGACAATGGTATTGCCGTTGATAAGCCACATTACACGGGGCTTTGGATGTCCAGTTACACGGCAGCAAAAGCGGGCCCATTCTCCTTCTTCCACAGTGACAGGTTCAGGCCTACTCACAAAGACAGGCGCTGATCGAGCTTTCTCAATATCCACTGCTTGTTCCGGTGCCCTAAAATGCAATCAGTTATCAATTAATTTAAGAAAACCAACAGCATTTCATACATGGTTTTATTCAATGTATTTTTCTTTTTTTTCTTTCGTTATTTTATAATTTAGTTATATATAGACAATGTAGTTACATTTGCCACGAAGCTTCCATCTCTCTTATCTTTTCGATACTCTTCATATGTTTTGGTAACTGAGAATCATAAACGATTCCTGGCTTGCCAGCAGTTTTTATGATAGCCCTAGTTTCGTCCATGCCGTACAAGTTCGTGGCACGACATACATATTCTCCGCTATCCTCTGGATATACCCAGCCAAAGTTCATGGCAACGTATCCAAAGTCGTAAATTGGTGTGAATCGATTTTCTGAAAGTCACAATATCATATTATTTTTATACATATAATTAATATATACAAAAATTATTTCTCGGCATATGCATAATAACATATAATACGTACTGTGTAGTAATGGCTTCCCATTAAAGAACCATTCAACTTTCATGTTAGGATCTCCTACAGGTGCTAATTGACATTCGAATTTTGTCGATTCCATTTCGACTAGAGTTGTCTGACTTTGAATCTGAGTGACGAATCGGGGCGGTTGCTTCTTATCAGCATCGTAGAGGTCATCTTCAGTCAAATATATTTCTGAAGTGTATTTCTTGATGGTAGCTTCCATTTGGGTAAGCGCTTCAGATCTCTTCATGCCACGTGGAACTTGATTTTGTAAAATTATATCAGGTAGCTCTGTAAAATTTCGCAATAATTAATTTATATAAAAAAAGGATTCCCTTTGAAAAACAGTATTAATAACGTCATATGACTTACGTTTGCATGAAACTGTCCCTTTGGTGAAGTCTTCTCCGAAATCATTGACAGCACGACATACATACTCGCCAGAATCTTCAGCATACACATATAAAATATCTAGTGAGACAAAGCCCATGTCGTACACGGTACGGTATCTGTGCCCAGAAGGTAAAAGTTTGCCATTACGGTACCACTCAATGCGCAGCTTAGGATCCTCCTTTGGTTCTACGCGACACTCAAAACGGACACCTTCAGATTCTTCCACGGTGTGAGATTGAATTTGTGTTATGAATTTAGGCGGCGAGCTAACAACAGGTTCTTCTTTAGGAGCGTCACTAATACGTCCTCTTTCAAGTTCCTTTATCTTTTCTCCACTCATACCTTGTGGTAACTGCGACTCCAAGACTATATCACGCTTTGAGCTGCATGTGATTTTAGCAGTCGTTGTAGCAGAGCCCCACCTGTTTGTAGCGCGGCAAGTATATTCTCCTGCATCACGGGCATAGATATAGTCTATGTCCAAAGCAATAAAACCGAAATCATTTAGCATATGTACACGAGATCCTGTAGCAAAAGGCCTGCCATTGTGGAACCAGTCTATTCTCATTGTGGGATCACCGACGGGTTCGACACGACAGTCGAAATGTATAGGTCCACCTTCTGGGACGTCTAAATTGTCTTTTATTTCAACTGTGAACTTAGGTGGATTCGGTTTTTCATCTTCAATTGTTATTTCTTCACGTTTATGGAGTGTTTCTTCCAATTTTTGAATGCTTTCGGTTCCTGATTTAAAGTGAGATGGCAATTGTGGTTCAAGAATAATACCTTGTCTACCCTTGACCTGTAACTTGCAGGAAACTGTAGCTTCACCATGTCGATTTGTGGCTTTGCAAGTATATAAACCAGCATCCCGTTGGTAAACTCCTCCAATTTCTAATATGACAAAACCAAAGTCATTAATAGTCTTTACTCTTGATCCCGTTAACAAAGGTTTTCCATTATGGAACCATTCTACTCTCATGCTTGAGTCATTAATTGGCACTAGTCTACATTCGAAATGAGCCGAAGAATTTTCTGATAAAATTAGATCTGATGGTGTAGTTGTAAACTCAGGTGGATTTCCAGTTTCAGCTTCTGGTGTTAGAGAATCGACTGTACCAGTATAGCCTTCCAGCACTGCAATCTTATCTATAGTTCCCTCCATACCCTTAGGTAACTGAGATTCTAGAATGATATTGCGTTTTCCTTGAACTTTCATCGTCGCCGTTGTAACAGCTTCTCCATAGTTATTTACTGCTCTACATAAATATTCTCCGGAATCTTCAGGGTATGTAGGAGATATTTCGAGAATGACAAATCCAAAGTCACAAAATGTTCTAAATCGTGAACCAGCTTTGAGAGACTTGCCGTTCCAGTACCATTCCACCTTGAATATAAATAATTCAGTTAATAATATTTTTTTAACAAATATTTAAATACAAGTTATAGCATAATATTTTAGAGCTGTACATTTGTACTTGAAGTAGCAGCTACTTTAAATGATAATTGCATAGTCATATTTGTACACAATTGATTTACTTACTTTCAGGTTTGGATCGTCAGTTGGTGTTAGTCGAGCTTCAAAGTGTGCGTTTTCTCCTTCTCGGAGATTTTCAATGTTGGACAATGGCACAGTGAAAACTGGAGCTTTGCCTCGTTCTTCTTCTACAGTTGTATCCTTCTTGCGCACCATAGAATCCTCTAAAGTTTGTAATTTTTCTAATCCACCTTCCATGCCCTTTAAATAACAAAATTATGTTCATAATTCATTATAGTTCATCAACGCTTATGTCATATTGATTTATTTAACAGATATATTGTGTTAGCCTTAAAGTAAACTCGAATCTTATGGTATAAAACTTAAATGTTCATAACAATCCAAGGCTACCTATGTAATATTGAAAAATAAAAAAATTTAACCTTTCCTTTTTAATCTAACCGAGGATGGAATCCAGATTAATGTAGATTAGTCGTCAAGTATAATTGTAAAATAATAAAACTTACCCGCGGCAGTTGCGAGTCCAAGATCAAATTCTCTTTCGATGTGCATTTTAGTGTAGCTTTTGTTGTATCACGTCCCAATTTATTTGTTGCAACACACTCATAAACACCTGAATTCTCTTCATAACAATAGAGGATATCCAAAATTACAATTCCAAAATCGTGAAAAGTCCTGTATCTGTGTCCATGTGGTAATTTCTTACCGTTGTAGAACCATTCAACTTTAAGATCTGGATCATCCACGGGTATCAAACGAGCTTCGAAATGAGCACTTTGGCCTTCAACTAATTTTGTGACATCTTGTATTTGAGTCAAAAACTTCGGGGGTTCCGCTGAAGCAGCAGATGGTGTTTGTTGCTGCACTCCCTGCATACTTTCTAATTCTCTTATCTTAGTTAGTGAGTCAGGCTGTAAGGTATCATAATAAACTCCACTTCGGCCGTAACAGTTTATAGTAGCCTTTGTGAAGTCCTCACCATATTTGTTAAATGCTCGACAAACATATTCTCCTGTATCATGATTTTGTGTGTATGCAATATCGAGAACAACGAAACCGAAATCAGATACGGTCTTTATCCTATTTGAGTGGCGTAACGGTTGACCGTTGTGGTACCATTCAATTTTCATATCAGGATCATCTACAGGAATAACAGTGCATTCAAAATGAGCCGACTGACCATCTTTAAGCCCGTCAATACTCTGTATGTGAGTTGTGAATCTTGGTTTTTGTCCTTTACTTTTATCATCACACTCAAGTTTCACACTTATTTCAGCTTGACCCCATCGGTTGGTAGCTCGACAAGAATAAATGCCAGAGTCAGTTGTTTTGGTTCCAAGAATTTCAAGGACCACCATACCGAACGCATATACAGTTCGTATCCTGTGACTAGCTTCTATTGTTTTTCCATTGTAGAACCATTCTATAACCATACTTTGGTCACCTGTTGGTATTAATGATGCTTCATAATGAGCTATTTGACCTTCACTGATGTCAACAATGTCTTTGAAAACGCTTGTGAATTCAGGTGGCCTTCCAGTATCATCATCAGGTTTCTGACCAGGTTCTCTACGTAGAGATTCTTCAAGATTCTGAATCTTTTCCAAACCTTCAGTTCCTTTTGGATGTTGGGTTCGTTCTATGAGATTCTCCTTGCTACTACAATATACTGTAGAAGAAGTAAACGCTTCTCCGCGCTTATTATAAGCTTTGCAAGTGTAGATTCCACTGTCTCTTTCATAAACATCGATCAAATCAAGTGTAACAAAACCGAAGTCACTCGTCAACTTGAACCTAGAACCTTGTTCCAGTACTTTGCCATTGAAATACCATTCTATCTTCAAATTTGGATCGTTTTTTGGTTCAACTTGACCTTCTAGATGAAGTGCTTGACCCTCAACTAATTGATGTTCAGCAGCAATTGGAACAATCCATTCTGGTTTGGGATATTCAGCGTCAGGGACTGAGGGCCTCCTTCCTTTAGATAGCCTAGCTTCTTCAGCTTGTTCAACAGCATCTAAGCCAGCCTTACCTTGCGGATGCTGAGTATCTAAATAGATATGTTTATCACCGGTACACCTAAGAGAACCAGAAGTTGTAGCTGAGCCCTTGCTATTTGTTGCCTTGCAGGTATAAATACCGGAATCTTCTTCATAGGTATGAGTAATATCTAAAGATACATAACTAAAATCATGCGTACTCTTGTACCTTGTGCCGGAAGGTAATGGTTTATTATTGAAGAACCATTCAATCTTTAATGTAGGATCTCTAGATGGTTCTACATTACATTCGAAATGTATATTGTCACCCTCTTTGCACAGAATATTGTTCAAATGTGAAATAAATACTGGAGTTTCGTATACTGGCTCCGGAGACTCTGGTTTGGTTGCTTTAGGTTGCTCTAAAGCGCCTATTCTGTCTAAGGATTCTGGATGAAGAGATTCACCCAATAACCAATGGCGATCTTCGATCTTAATAGAAGCTGTGGAAACAGCTTCTCCCATCAGATTTGTGGCTTTGCAGGTGTAGATGCCAGAATCATCAATTCTTAAACCATTAATCGAAAGAGTCACAAGTCCAAAGTCAAAGGTACTCTTCAATCTCGAGCCAGTTGTTAGGGAAACTCCATTCTTGAACCATTCAATTTTCAAATTAGGATCGGTTCGTGGCTCTACTTGAGCTTCCAGATAAACATGTTGTCCTTCGACTAATTTGTCATAGCTCTTAAGATGAGTTGTGAATATAGGAGCTTGTTGAACGCCACTGTCTACGAACATTTCAGGAACTTTATTCATTGCTGCCTCTTTCAGTTGAATTTGTTCCCAAGATTCTGGTCTCATTGCTTGATCAATTATAGTCGATTTGGTCTTTACTTTAAGAGAAGTTGAAGATACTGTACTGCCTGCTCTATTAATAGCTTTGCACATGTAGAGTCCAGCATCTTGAGCAACTACAGAATTAATGTCTAATGTGACAAATCCAAAATCATGCGTAGTACGGAATCTAGAGCCTGAAAAATAAATTCAATATTCATTAAAAAATCATATATCATATGAATTCACACTTGAAGTAAAAATAGGAAGTTTTCTTACCCATCTTAAGTTCGACCCCATTGATGTACCATTCAAAGCGTAAGCTAGGATCACCAACGGGTACTACGCGAGCTTCGTAGTGAGCATGCTGTCCCTCCCATAGTTCAGAAGGTCCTGTGAGCACTTGAGTAAAGATAGGTTTTTCAAATTCACGGTCTGGTTCCTCTTGCCTCTTTGGTTGGGGTTCCTCTAGTTGCTGAATCTTTCTCATACCTTCTGGATGTTGGGTATCCATTTGAATAGCTGCTTTAGCTGTTAAATAAGAAACAAAATATAATTATTGTAAAAATCCGAGATTTCACAAAATCTGAACATTAAATTTAAGAAAATAATTACTTACTTTTAATTCTCATAGCTGCAGTTGTTACTGCCTCTCCTAATAAGTTGGATGCTCGACACATGTAAACACCTTCATCTTCGTCACGCACGTGCGTGATGGTCATGGATACGTAACCAAAATCATGCGTTTTCGTTATTCTGGAGCTATCTTCAATTAGTTTTTCATTTCTGAACCATTCTACTTTGAGAGTAGGATCACCAACAGGAATTAGTCTGCAGTCAAAGTGTGCAGTCTGTCCTTCATGAATATTATCAATATTTTGAAGAGGCTGTGTGAAAACTGGCCTCTGCCTTGTAACTGGTTCTGGGATTTCTGGGCGTTTGAATGGTTCTGCCGATTCTAATTCTCGGATTTTCTCTAGACCTTCAGGACGTTGAGATTCCGATATAATACTACCTTTTGCGGTTACCGTCATGGATATTGAAGAAGTACATTGTCCCAGTGCATTGATAGCTTTAACCGAGTATTCACCGGCATCTTCAGGCACGCAATGCTGAATATCCAATGACACATAACCAAAGTCAAAAGTGATATGGAACCGTGACGCAGATTGCAGGGCTTTACCATTATGGTAAAATTCTATACGTAAATTAGGATCTTGTACGGGCTCTACTTGACATTCGAAGTGAGCAGTCTTTCCCTCAAATACATGAGTTGTTCCTCTCAACTCTGTGACAAATCTAGGTGGGCTTATCTTAGGTTCTTCAACTTCCAATCTTGTATGATGACCTTGGGCTTCTAATTGTCTTATCTTTTCCAAGCCATTGGGATGTTGAGTATCAAGGATGATGCTCCTATGCCCTGTTTAAGTAAATAAATGAGAGTAAATAAAAGTAAATAATAATACCTATGTTAGTATATTATTTCAAAGTAATGCTTTGCAAATGTTATTGTATTTATACATATGTATTTGCCCATTGAGGTTAAGGAAATATAAGAAATTGTTTACACCTACCTGCAACCTTCAACGTGCAAGTATTGACAGCTTCTCCGAGTTTGTTGGTAGCTTTACACATGTACGTTCCAGAGTCTTCAGAATAGGAGTACAGAATATCCAATGCAACATAACCGAAATCATGAGTCGTTCTGTACCTATGACCTGTTTTAAGTTTCTGTCCGTTGAGGAACCATTCAATTTTCAAATCCGGGTCGTTAATTGGTTCAACCCTACACTCAAAGTGAGCGTGGTCACCTTCTTTTAAGTTCTCTAAACTAGTCAATGCAGTTAAAAATACAGGTCGTTGTCCTGGCCTTTCTTCTTCAACAGCTTTTGGTCTCTCATATCGTTCTAGCTCTTGTATTTTACGTAATCTTTGTTCATCCAGTGTATCAAGATAAAGGCCAGATTTAGCTGAAACAATTAATTTAAATTAGGATTAAAGTACACTACTTGTAAATGAGTTAGGTAAGAATATCATATTATAAGAAATATATATTTTTATAATTATTTTGCAATACATACCATTCACTTTCACTGAGCTTGTAGTAACTGCTTCACCCACAGCATTAGTTGCTTTGCACATATACGTGCCAGTATCTTCAGCATATGCATAAAGAATATCAAGCGCCACGTAGCCGAAATCATAGGTTGTCTTGAAACGATGGCCTTGCTGAATAGGTCGTCCATTGCAGTACCATTCAACACGCATTGTCGGATCGTTAACTGGTGTGAGTGTTGCTTCAAGATGTACTGGTTTTCCTTCGGCTACCTCCGCATTCTTAAGAGGCTTCCCGAATTGTGGTTTCTCAGCAATGAAACTTTCGTCACGCACTACCTTTCTATATCTGCTTTCATCTTCAAGATATTGGATCTTTTCTAATGCACTTTCGTGTTGAGTGTCCCTTATAATTGATTCCTTTGCTGCAATTTGAAATATTAATTTGTAAATATACTATTGACCATCATTCTGCTAAGCGTGTTATTCAAGTCTCACGACTCGAGAACCTGCATATTCGTAAGGAATAAAGGCGTGATACTGTGTGTATGAGTGTGTATGTAATATATTATTATTTAATTACAAACAATTAAGCATAGCTATTAATGTACTTACATTGAACGTTTAATTTAATGGATGAGACAGCTTGCCCCAAATTATTAATAACCTTGCAGGTGTAATCGCCGGAGTCCTCAGCATAAACCGTTAGGATATCTAGGGCTGCGAAGCCGAAGTCGTAAGCTGTGCGGTAACGATGGCCGCTTTGCAGTACTTTTCCATTAAAGTACCATTCAACACGCATGTTAGGATCTGGATAAGGCTCGATACGACATTCATAATGAGCACTTTGTCCTTCTACAAGTTTTGTAGGCCCGTTTAGTTGAGTAACAAATCGAGGAGCTTGATTAACTGTAACATCAACGTCTTCTCTTCGCTGATAACGTGATGAATCCTCCAGTTGTTGAATTTTTTCTAATGCACTTTCATGTTGTGACTCTAATTGCAAAGATGCCTTAGCTGCAGAGAAAAAAGAATATTAAGTGGTAATTTTTTTACCTACGGCTACACATATGGCCACACTACAAATACAATTAAAAAAGATTTATTGCCGTAACCTTACGAATGCTTACATTGTACAAACAGCGTAGATGATGTTACAGCTTCACCAAGTTCGTTAATAGCACGGCAAGTGTAGGTGCCAGAATCTTCTGGATTGACATATTTCATGTTCAGGGCAACATATCCAAAATCGTGCATTGTTGTGAGACGATTTGCTAAAAATTTTAAAATAAAAATAATTTTCTGAACATAAATTGAAGACAACTATTAAAATATGCTATTTATACTTACAAGCTTCAATTGGTACGCCATTACGTAACCATTCTACACGCAGTTTTGGGTCTCCTACAGGAATGAGCCTAGCTTCGAAATGAGCAGCTTGATTCTCTGCCACTCTGATATCTTTCATGGGCATTGTGAATACAGGTGCTTGAGTGATCATTTCATCCTGGGCACTATGTCTGTGATATTTAGATGTGTCTTCTAATTGATTGAGCCTTGTTAGAGCTCCTTCATGCTGAGACTCTAAGTAAATGGATTTCTTAGAATGTACTATTGCAATGCCAGATGTGACTGCTTCACCAAGAGCATTAATAGCTCTGCATGTATATGTTCCAGAATCCTCAGGTAGGCACGACATAATATCTAGAGCAACAAAGCCAAAATTATTTGTTTCTGTAAATCTTGAACCACTCTTCAATGGTTTGTTATTGTGATACCATTCCACTTTCATCGTTGGATCAGAAACAGGTATAAGCCTACATTCAAAGTGAGCTCTTTGACCTTCTTTTATTTCGATGTTTTTCAATGAAGTCGTAAATATTGGCGCTTGTGTTGTTACTTCATCAATAATATCAGTTCTTTGATATTTAGATCTATCTTCTAAATGGTGTATTTGCTCTAGACCTGCTTCATTTTGTGTTCCTCTTACAATATCAGCTGTACTTCTGCAGGTCAATCTACAGCTGACTTCGTCAGTACCTAATAGATTTACCGCCCGGCAAGTATAAATTCCTGAATCTTCGGCTATTAAATCTATGATATCTAGTGCGACGTATCCAAAATCATGTATTGGTCGGAATCTGTGGCCAATAGTTACTGGCTGACCATTCTTAAACCACTCTACTTTCAAATTAGAATCTGTAACTGGTTCAAGTTTGCATTCAAAATGAACATGATTACCTTCAATAACGTTGTCAATTGATTTAGGCTTAGTGACGAAGTGTGGTTTAATATTAATAGATTCATCAATTATTTCAGATTTTTTGTATCGAGATGCATCTTCTAAATATTGAATTTTCTCAAGTCCAGATGGGTGCTGTGATTCAAAAATTAAATCTTTCTTTGCGATAACACGTAAAGCGCACGATGTTACTGCTTCTCCAAGCTGATTTGTAGCCTGGCATGTGTATACTCCAGAATCTTCAGGGTAAACACTCAATAAATCTAGTGCCACGTAGTCAAATTCATAAGCTGGTCTAAATCTGTGACCAGTTTTAATAGGTTTTCCATTGCAGAACCATTCAACTCTCATTGTGGGATCTCCTACTGGTTGTAGTCTGCATTCTAAATGAACGTTAGTTCCTTCAACTGTTTCGATATTATGCAATGCTCTTGAGAACTGTGGTGCCTGCATAACTGTTATGTCTTCTTGAACTTGTCTATTTCTTCGTGAAGCATCTTCTAGCATTTGAATTTGTTCTACAGCTTGTTCATTTTGAGTTTCAGTCAAAATATCTGAACGTTCAATAACCCGTACCATTGCTGACGTATGTGCCGACCCTAGGTGGTTTACTGCTCTTACAGTGTATTCACCGGTGTCAGCTGACGTAGCATGAATGATATCTAAAGCTACAAAACCGAAATCATAGTAAGTTCTAAACCTAGACCCTACTGTAATTGCTCTGCCATTGTGGAACCATTCCACTCTCATTGTAGGGTCACCCATAGGTTCCAACCTACATTCGAGATGTATATTTTTTCCTTCAGATACGGGTTTGGGATCAGACAAAGGCTGCACAAAGATTGGTTTAGATTTTGAAATCTCTTCAATCTGGTACATAGGCTCCACAAATTTAGATTCTTCTATTTGACGTGTTTTTTCATATAAACCACGATGAATACTTGAAGTATCGATACTCGACCGTGCTGTAAAAATCAATTTACATTTTAAATGAATTATTTATTGAAACTGACTTTGGCTTGCAGCTTCGCCTACATAAATTAACCTTCATATACAAGTTTTTTATCCCTTTCACCCTCTTTGGGGTAGAATTTCAAAAAATATTCTCTCCAAGGAACATACATGTCAAATTTGAACTACTTGCGTTCAGTAGTTTGCTAGTAGTTAGCTGTGCGTTATCTATCAGTCAGACACTCAGTAACGGAAAAGTTTTATATATTGCCAACTGTACCCGCAACTTCGTTTGGGTGCGGTTTGAAATAAAAAAAATTTTATTTTACATCAAAGCTTTTTGGACTTAAACATTTTTTGTTAATAAAATTATAACTGAACTATGTCTGTACATGGGAGATATTAAGAAAAACATTATATAGGGGCTCTCTATAGGACCTATAGAAGCCAAAACGATTGTTTTTAGAATTTTTGTCTGTTTGTTTGTGCACGCATCACACAAAAACTACCGAACGGATCTGGATGAAATTTGGCACAGCAATGGTTTATGACCTAGAATAAAAGATAGACTATTTTTATCCCGAAAAAATACGGTTCCCGAGGGATACAATTTTATGTATTGCAAATATTATAAAATTATTATAAAATCTACGCGGACGATGTAAATATGTTCAGTAGTTAGTTTTTTTTATTATTCTACGGGAACCTGAAAATGTACCGAGATAAAATCCAAGATTTTACCCCTGTATATAAGGTACCATGCCCAGGTAATCATGCCCAATTGAAAGTAAATTAGACAGACAGACAAACAAAAATTTCCAAAAGATTTTCGCAGATTCGTTTTCTGTTTAGATATCTAAGTATATTCTACAAAGAATTTTTAAAAAATATCCAGTGTCCAAATTTTGCTCTTCTTCAATTATATTTATGGAAAATTAATAAATAAATTACTTAAAATTCTTGATTTTATGCAAATATTTTTACTTAAATACATTACTTTGACATTGATTTTATCCTAACAAATATTATTTTGGGCTAACATAATCTGTATACTGATGAAGAGAAAAGATTACACGAGCGTGAGATGAAATAGGATAAGAAAAAATAAGTAACTTACTTTCCACAGTCATAGACGCACTGAGCTGAGCTTCACCAGCGGCATTACGAGCTACCACTGTGTAGACACCAGTATCTTCCGATCTCACGCTGGAAATATCTAATGCGACATAGCCAAAATCGTGGTAAGTCTGGATGCGATTTGCAGTTTTAATGACTTTTCCGTTAAAATACCATTCAATAGTCATTGTTAAATCACTCTGAGGTTCCACCCTTGCTTCAAAGTGAGCACTTTGACCTTCAACGATTTTATTGGTACCTTTCAAGGGACCCAAAAATCGAGGTTTTTGTGTTATCTTGACTTCTTCCTCAGCTCGTCTCATATATCTGCTGGAGTCTTCAAGATGTTGTATTTTTTCTAATCCGCCAGGATGCTGTGACTCAGCAATAATATCTTTTTTCGTAACAATTGAAAGATTTGCACTAGTCGTAGCCTGACCAAGTGCATTATATGCTCTACAAGTATAGTGACCAGCGTCATGAATGGTCACCGATTTTATAGTCAGCGCCACATAACCAAAGTTAAAGAATGTAGTGATCCTTGAACTAGCTTCCACAGGACGTCCATCCTTTAACCACTCTACTCTTAATGTTGAATCGCCTACTGGCTCCAAACGAGCCTCAAAATGTGCGAAACCTCCTTCTTTTATATTTACTTGATCCCTTATTGGAGTCTTGAATTCTGGCTTCTGAGTGCTTTCAGGAGCTTCTTGATAATATTTTTGGTGTTGTTGTTGTTGATAAGCTTCTAATTGCTCAGTCTTTTCAATATATCGTCGCTGTTCTGGTATACCTAGATCAGCAGTTACTGTACTTCTAGCTGCTACTCTGATGGAAGCGGTACTGATGGCTTCACCTAATTTATTAACAGCTCTCACTGTGTACGAACCTGCATCTTCAGCCCGTAGGTGCATGATGTTAAGGGAGACGTAACCGAAGTTGAAGATTGACGTGATTCGCGAGCTGGCTGTTATTGGCCTACCATCTTTGTACCATTCTACTCTCATAGTAGGATCACTGACCGGAGTCAATTGAGCTTCAAAGTGAGCATTTCTGCCTTCTTGAAGCTCACCTAAATCTTGTAAAGGTCTAATAAACTGCGGTCTCTGCATAGATTGCTCTTCGATTGATTCTTGGTGTTGATACCTAGAATAGTCTTCCAACTGCTGAATGTATTGCAAACTTTCTGGATGTTGACTTGATCTTTCGATAGTGGCTCTCGGAGTTACTTGTAATATTGCTTTTGTTTCAGCAACTCCTGTTGCACTAACAGCTCTACATGTATATTCTCCGCTATCTTGAATATTAAGACTGAGCATGTCAAGAGAAATATAACCAAAACGGAATATTGATGTAAACCTAGAACCTGTAAAAATATTAATAAAATTATTCGTATTTGATTCTTACATTAAGATTTTAATTCTATAGAATAAAAATGATAATTAAAGAATACTCACTAGCTTCGATACTTTGGCCGTTTTTTAACCATTCTATCTTCATCGTTGGATCGCCTACCGGCTCTATCCTCGTTTCAAAGTGTATTTTGCCACCCTCCATTTGTGTTATACTTTTTAGTGGCACAATAAACTGTGGTGGAGGATAGACTCGGTCTTCCTCTCCTGGAGGAATATAAGGTCTTGCCCTTTCCACGTGCCTTAAATATATAATTTCTGGACCAGGAGCAGGCCTGTAAAAACGTTTTACATTCATTCGTATAGGATAGTACTTATATGCTTAAACTTTATTATAGATGGGAGTCACCATGATTGAAACCGATTTAGACGATTATTATATCATTACAAATGTGAATAAACGTTTAGTCCTAAGGGTGCCTAAAAACCTTTTTTTTCTAAAATTTATAAAATATAAAACACTTACTCTGGTTCAATGATCTTCGTAGGCCGAGGTAAGTGCAGACGCTTTTGCTCGGGCGGAGGCTCTTTTGGTACTTCGACATAGAGCCTAGCCCGAGTAGCGGTGGAACCTGCGACGTTCTGGGCGGTGCACTGGTACCATGCCGCATCCGACGCCTTGGCTCGCGAAATGTCCAACGTCGAGGCCCCACCATCGGTATGAATTCGTAATTCTGGATTGGGTATAATTTGAACGCCATCCTTCTGCCATGTAATTCGTGGTGTCGGTGTACCCACTGCCCGCGCGTTTAGCGACACTGGTTCACCTTCTCGAACACTTAGTGTGCTAAAACGCTCGATGAATTTTGGTGCGACAACCTGTTCCTTTTCGATAACATTCAGTCTACACTGGAACGAAATTTCACCACTCTTATTGCGAGCGACACAAGTAACCACACCACTGTCTCTAAGTTCGACGTTTGTAATCATAAGCGCATGATTACCTGATTCGTTTACTAATATCTTATGATTATAATCGTCTCGAATTTGTCTATCGTTAATGAACCATGTGACTTCTGGGTAAGGTCTGCCGGTGACGCGGCAATCGAATCGCGTCATTTTGCCCTCTGTGACATCACGATCTTGGCAAACTCTTACAAATTGCGGAGCGAGAGCTTTTTCTGTAATTTCTACTCGTTCTTCAATACCGGTTTGTTGTGTATCTATAACATATTGTGATTTATCTTGAACATATGTTTCTTGAGGTGATTCTACAGCAAGGTACGCAGAAGTAACAATGCATCCATTGGGGTTTTCGGCTAACAGTGTATAGTGGCCTGAATCAGACTTTTGTGTACTTCTTACCCTAAGTGTCGTTTGATTATGAGTCGTTATGATTTCGTGTTTATTCGAATTGACTATCCTCTGCCCATTTTTGAACCATGTTACCCGCGGCCTAGGATTACCCGATAGCTGTACTTGAAACTGGGCATCCGCACCTTCGGAGAGTTTTGAGTTTCGGGGTTTTTGTGCAATTTTCGGCGGAGCTACAGCACCTAGAGATCTGTCGATTTCTGTATTTACTTGAATGTCCGTCTCACCAATGTATCTTTTTGTGATAGATTCTCTAAAAGAAACTTCCCTCAGTAATCTGTATTCAAATGTATCTACTTTGAAATCCTCTGTAGAAGTATAATCATTGCCATTTGTGTAGGCAATATTCTGTGTTTGTCGGGACTGTTCTGTTGTATATCCATGTGTGCCGTAGGATTTGTGTTCTACACTTTCACTGACATGTCGGTAGCTTTGTTGCTGTGACGCCTGATGCGCGGGTACTGGAACTCCCTCTGGTTGTATGTACACTGAGCAAATTGCTTCTCCATATTGGTTTCGGGCTGTACATGTGTATTCACCTTCATCACCAGGTCCTATCTGTTTGATCAGCAACGACACGTCACCTGTTTGTTCATTGTAACTCATACTATACTTATTGCATTCTACCAGTGGTGCTTTTTTTCTCGTCCATGATACTATAGGTGTTGGGTTTCCTCTTAGTTTCCCTTCGAATTTAGCATTACCACCTTGTGCAAACCTCGCATTTTTAAATATCTGTTCGAAGATCGGTGGTGATGGGTCGCCAGGTCTTCCTAATGTAATGGGCAAACGATCACCAGCAGTGCTCTCCACTGAAACAAATACATATTATTTTGCTAGTGTAATACGATAATCTTACAAAAGGTGGCATATCTAGTGACGTGTGAGTGCTTTCCTTCAACTATCTCCACTTAAAAAGTCACACGTATCAGTTTCTGCGTTTTGACGTTTATACTTAATATTAGTAAAGATTATAGTATGGATATTATGTTTAAAAGTGATCATAGCAGTACAATCATTCATTCGGGATTCACCTGTAATTTCCATTAGTTTAGTATGATGTCGTAAAATAAAACTTATTTATAAATCAATATTCTACTGAACTTGATAAAGAACCTTAATTTTTTTATGTAATACAAATATAGCCAGCCAAGTAAACCTCGTGATCTCAATACAGATTGCTGGAAGGTCGCATCAAGTCCTGGATCATGGAACCGGAATGCGTGCTTACATTCCAGCCACGATGCATGACTCACAGCTCGCTGGCACGCGTTCTATTCCCGCGGCTATTTTCAGTACTACTCGGGATCTTGTTACGATGGCCATTTTGGACTCACAATGAGTCTATCGTTATATCAATAACTTTTGATTTTAATTGTGTAATGCCTAAATAATGTTTTGTACAGCTATGCTCACGGGGGATTTGCTTTTTAGCATATATGAGTCGATTTTGAGTGAGAAATCGCAAACATACAAGAAACAAGAACTGGTTTTGTAGACTACTATACTACACTATTCTGTCCCGTTCCTCTGGAACTGATGAAGTCATTGATGTTTTCTTATTTGCCCAGAAGTGGAATGTGATGGTAATTTTTATAAAACAAATACCAGTTTAAAGTAATAATCTAAAAGATTTGTACCACAAATGAAATTCTAACTTTAATTTAGGATATATAAATTTAAATTCTTGAATAGATCATAACTCTAGCTAAGTCTCCTTTAAAAATCATTGATATAGTAATCACAACTTGTTTGTGTACATTGCTTTTTTCTATTTTTAGGTCAAGGTCACACTCCAATAATTAAAATTTTAAAGTGCTGGCCCTGAGAACCTTCCTGTTTTTAAGATTCTTTACCTTCAAAACTTTTTAAAAGTACTAGTGGGCACTGGTCGGCTAGTATAAGGATTAGATAATAAAAAAAAATATTATTCATATGATACGAACAATGTGATTTTGATCATTGAACAACATTTAAATTATTATTTTAAAGAATCATAGTTTAAAAAAATGATTCACTAGCATATTTATCAAATAAATTGTTACGAAAATCCATTTGTAAAGGTAAAGTAGGTTTATCTTTTGCTATAAATCAGTTATAAACAGACCAACAACGCTACAGACTGTACTGTACCTACATGTGTTGAAGAGTTTGGCAATAGACCAAGTCGAGCAGACACTGGGTCACAGTACAAGCACACTAGATGGTTACGAAACCGCTTCGGCAATCCATAACTTCTCCTGATTATGCAATACATTATTTTAATGTTTATAATGCTATATAGTTAATTCCATTTAGGGGTCCGTACCTCAAAAGATAAAACGCAACCCTTATAGGATCACTTTGTTGTCCGTCCGTCCGTCTGTCAAGACCTTTTTGTCAGAAACGCGTGGAGGTATCATACTGGTACTTCCCGTGTACTCAAAAACTTAAAATTTGGTACGAAGTAAAATCTTATAGATAAAGGAAAAATGAGAAAACCGTTAATTTTTGGTCACATCATTATAAATAAAATAGATAAGTTTTTTTGAGCCTTCCTCTTCCCACATTCCCATTCTTTTAACTTTCATAAATTCTTTAAATTAATCTTTAATAACTCTTTCTCTCCATACTTACGTCCAAACTATTTCAATATACACACCCTTTTCTATCCTTGTTACTGTATCCAGTTTCCCTTGTTACTTCATTCCTGTGTCACTCAGTTTTACTTCAATCATTCTCCTTAATGATCATCTCTACTGGACTTATTCTACTTTCATTTTTCTTTTACCATACGTTACATTCACTCCCATACATGAGAATTAGAATCATGAATAGCAAGACTTAAGACTCTTGATAAACCATTCCCCAAAATCACTCTCTTTTCAATATTACTTTCACGCTTTCCTTCTCTCTTAAATTACTATGTCTGAAATAGGTACAAAATGTTTTACCTGTCCTAAACTCGCACCTTCTATACGAATATCACACAAGTCATCCTTTCTTCTCTTTCAAAAACCATTACTTTCGTCTTCTCTACATTCACTTTCGTACCTTTTTTTATATAAGCTTCTTCCATTAATGTTATCATCTTCTGTAACTCAACCGCTGATGATGCAAATAACACCAATAAGTACTTATCTATCCTACAAGAAAACAAGACGTGACACAATGTAAGTATCAAATAAAAAAAGAAAAACACACGAACTGCCATACGGGTTGTAAAACAGGGGGCTTATGTTTAAGCGAAGACCTAGTACAAAAAGATAAAGCCACGTCATTAGTTTTCTATAATTTGGGTATATACCATATATGTATATACATATTAATATATATGTATATATATGAACACGTAATTTTAATGTTTAATTAGATAAAGTTTCTGTATAAGTTCACGCTATTCATTTCGTCGGATCGCAGTCAATCGCTAGCTGCGGTAGACTATAATGTACTCTGATCGAAATGGTGTAAAACCGCAGACATATATTACCGACGTCTCAACGCATTGGTTACATTTGTTTCATTTGTATTATGCACAAGTAACCACAGAATGACATATTATGCCCGAGAGGGTGTTAATAAATATACAAGTATTGTATATGTATGTGTATTATACAAACCAAGTGTAAGTAATTTATAGAAAATATGTGTAGAAAAATCATATAAATAACTTGATTCGTTACGACTTATGATGAAGTTTCTTGTAATATGAAAGATGTTTTGTTAAAAGTATAAGTTAAATGAGTATTATCCGCCATTTAATACAATCTCGTGTTCAATACCCGTGGTCGCTTATCGTAAACAACTCTACCGATAAAAATTTTGTTGTGGAATTTGGTAGGCAAGCGAAAAGGTCTCGAACTATAAATTGTTAAGAGGGACTACTATCGTATAGTGCTAAATTTAAGCCAGTATAATTTAAGTTTCTATATACATGTTTGAATATTTTTGAACTATTTAACATCAACGATGTATGTAAATAATTAAAATAGGATCGAAAATATTAATGCAAATAAGTCCCTTCCCATCTCCTATATATAAAATGCAAATAATACAAGTAATTGATATGAATGTGCTAATAAATTTCATATAAATGTAACCTCGCATGCCAAGCCACTGCTGTGCCTGACCCACTAGCACCATATGGTCAGCGGTGATTCATATGGCTGTATTATTTATTGTACATATATGTATTGATATACTATCACTAAAACCTTCAAGACACACACGACAAAACACGATCAGGCAACATCTTGGACATTATATCCGTTTAAAAGAAAACTATACCAATTTTTTCAAAGTAAAATCTATATAGATACTTATTGATTAAATAAAATTTGTACTAAATTGAACAGTAAGCAACGTAATTAAGTTCACACTTGCTTCGTAATTTTTTAAAATTTACTTTCATAGATTTTTTTATATTTAATCGTTTCAATGAATTTCATAATTCTGATTCATAAATAATTAACTGCTATTACGTTTTGTTTGACTGTTTATTATATTCTAAATGTACACAAACAATAAATAAAACATAAATTACAATTATAAACATTACATACAATGGCGGACTTATCCCACATGAAGGGATTTTTTTCCAATTTACCAGTTTATTATAGTAAAAGTTGGTTTTCGTTGAATTTTATTAAATGCTTAATTTTTGTTATCATTATCATTTTGTTTCAGGTATTACTGCTGCTATGCATTGAAATACACAGCGACATTTTTAACTTATCATATAAATAATTTATCATTAGACAGTTTGTTTTATTAGACCCATTTGCAACCTTATTTTGATTGAATAAAAGTATGTATATTTTTTTAATTATTTTGTAATTCTTTTCTGTACTTATTTCATCATTTCGTTTGATTTGGGTACCCCCCTAACTGATAAAATGATGTTATCATAGTTATATGTCTAACACAACTGATAAAGAACCATTCCATTTTTAAGGTCCCGTAGCCTTATGGCAAAAATGGAACCTTTATAGTCATGTCCGTCTGTCTACTAAGTGTAACACTATATATTCATCAAAAGATTTCAACTTTCTATGTATCAACGATCCAAATAAATTTTGACATAAACATAACTATAATCTTTTGATAGCTGCCAGTAATCGTTACACTTGAAAACTGCCGATGCGTTAACGGTGAACGGTACGGTGAACGCACATGTGCAAATTCATAATTACTCAAAATATATGTATATGTATAGTATATATGTATATGAATAATGGATGCTCTTATTATGTTATTATAGTTAGATCTAATTTTGGCATTTCTTATCTTGTACGTAAAACTATATATACATTCGTTCGCGTCGAATTTGGCGGAGGGGAGAGGGGGGGTTGGGTTGGGGATAGGACAAATAATCTATGTCACTCTCCAGCACAAATACACTTATCCGTTGCAACAAATACACTTGTCCGTTGCTAGATTTTGACGTGAAAGACGGACAAACAAACACAATTTCCTATTTATAATATTAGTATGGATTTTCTTTCTCTCTTCGCGTTTTTTTTATTGCATATGGATTTGTAAGCTGTAACTCGAGATAACCATAAATCATAATAATATTTTCAATAAAAATTATGACTACATCGTATCGTATTATCATGGGAACCTGTAAAAGACTAGGTGCAATAATTATTTATAACTTGCGAAAGCCTATAAAACAGGTTTTCGAATTAAAATGTCAAGGGAGGCGTTCTCTACAATAACGTGGAACAAAATACATACATTTTTGTACTTTTTTTTTTGTTTGCACATTAACCTCATTAAATTGCATATTTTTCATGTTATCATAAGTGGTGATCAGGTAATCGTTAATAATTGACGCTCGCTCGCGTCTAAAGAAATGTGGAACGGTTCTAAGATAATGTATTTGTTTTTTTCTTTGGCTTAATTCATATTTATATTTTTTTACGCTTTAATTAATTACCGACATAATTATTCAGTGCTAGCTTATACCCGTGACTTTATTCAAGTAATTTAATGTTGCAGGGATGAATTCTAAGTGACGAATTAAGATGAAATCTACGCTATATTTCAAGTAAGACTTTTGAAAATACTTCTGCAATACCGCGTTAATTTTTTCCAGTAAGTAGTTTTTGTAGACAGAAAAACAGACATAAATATAATCTTGTTTCCTATTTGGTCTTTAATATTTTCTACAAACCACTTACGATTTACGGGATGTTTAAGTAAAAAATCCTGTTTCCAATTGATGTAATTTGATTATAAAAGCTCTTGATATGTAATTATAATAATTTATACACAGTTATGCGTATCTTCAGTACACGCAAAGTCCGGAGAGTAAAAAGTAGATAATGTAATTATTGCCGGTTATCTGTATTTATTCCGAGTTTCAAGTGGCTGAATGCGAAAGCTATGAATAGCAAAGATCATAATTAGATATTTATTGTAGAGGATTTGCTAAAACGATTAGGTAATTGAGACATCTTTTGTCGGTTTTATCAGCGTATTGTGAAAGTTTATTGACAGTGAAGAAGTACAAATCTATTCAAATATTACTATCAGAGTCACTGTACAAAGCACTCGACAGCCGACCGCCCGCTGCTGAGTTTCAATCGAGATAAATTTTCGTTTGGACTTCAAATCAACATATTTTTATTCGAAACTAGCTAGCTAGAATCTAGCATTTTTCGTTCGTTGTCAATTCGTTCATTTTAATTTGATTCAACAATGATATGATAATTTAAATTAAAATAATTTGACTACTATTTCAAAGCGCATATGGAGAATTGGCGGAACAAACTCCATATCAACATTTTTTTTAGAGACGTCAATTTACAAAATATACTATGTGTTATACAAACACTACCAACATACGAGTATAGCATGCATATACATATGGGCCACATTTTTAGCACTTAACAAATTTTTTTGGACTTTGTTCCTAATATAACTCTGTTATATATCATCAATCAAATCATATAAGATAATTGATTAACATATGCTGAAACTTATATTCTTATATTTAAAGTTTATACTACAAACTTAATGCCGTGAATATCACTTACTTTCTATATGCATAAAAGAAACCTATGGTTTATCTAATTTGAATAGAAGGTACGCAATAAATAAAATATGAACATTACACGCGGGCAAAAACTAAACGCGTCTTACTAACGTTGTGCGTGAAATACTCATTCAAGATGCATTAACAAGAAATTGATTTGTACGCACGAGAGTTGCGAAATCAAAGATATCGTCTATTTAAGAATTGCTTTTGTTTTATGATGATTGCAGCAAGAAAATATATGAATTTTAAACGATCTGGATTCTTGACTTTTTGCATAACAAATGATAATCATTGTGCTATAAAAACAACAACATATTGCGCTATAAAAGTTTGTAAGAGTAGGTACACTCCTAGTTACTAGACCATTGTAGTGTCTAATTTTTTTTTTATCTTAAGTGTAAATTAATATCGTAACTAAATGAGTAATCGGTGTTCTTAGTTATTTTAGTAAAAACAGGAAAGAACGCTTTATCCGATGGACATATTTATGAATTAACAGACTATTCGGCTAGATCTCTTCATTAGATTATCCAAAAAGTATTAATATATTGCATCGACGTACGATATTGTTAATTGAAGATAATCTATTGAATTAATTAATCAATATTACCAAACATTTAACATGAAACATGGATGGTAATAAATGAGAGAACATAGACATTGAAATTTTGTCTTTATAATATTACTAGCCGACCCGTGTCCACTTCGTTGCGCATTAAAATATAGCCTATAGTACTACATTTCTGATTGTGAAAGAATTTTCATGATCGGTTCTGTATTTCCGAAGATTAGCCCTTACAAGCAAACAAACAAAGCTACAAACTTTGCCTCTAAAATATTAGTATAGATAGCACTTCTGCCTGAATAGTATATAGCTTTCTGATTGTGAAAGAATTTTACAATCAAACTTTACCTATTTTTAATATTAGTGTAGAAGTATAGATTGTAGACTCTAATATTCATTGTTATTATGTGGACAATCACGAACCGCGCCCAGCTGTTCGTTAAAAGTCACGAACTTCCAATATTGACATTCCAATAGGCGCTTTTGATTAGGAATGTCGATGTTCTGAGACAGTTTATCAACAAAAACTATTAATACATACGTACTTATTAAATGAACTTTTTGACTTAACTTTAATGCAATAATTAAAGTAAGAAAACAATAAAATTGAATCCTTTAAACGTGAGATCTTGTAACATTACTGTTTTTACTTCCGCTGTCAATATTAAGCCGAAAAATATTAAATTTTTCGACATTACGAAAAGTTCAGGCGCAAGTTGTAATGGCTTAAACAATTCGTACAATCAGGCATACGAAACGAGTAACCGATCCAAATATGTATCACACGCACTTTATTAATATATAATTGTGAACATATTTTTTGTTATCGACTATTATAAAATGCCCAAAACGAACTAATACAAGAAAAGATTATATTCATCTTATAAATAAAAATTAATCGCTGAAATGTATGTATATACGTGCATAATTAACTTCGGAACGTCTGCACCAAATTGGATGATTCTATTTCTTTGTGTTCCTTATTGTCAGAACAAGGTTTTTATATAAGAAAATGTATAACAAATACTTTGATTAAACCGGAAGGGTTATATTTCCTCAGTCGCTACTATAGAAATAAAATACGAAGGTCGCCGGGTCAGCTAGTTATTATTAAAACTAGGAATAATCTAAGATTTTTCAAATCATTATGACATAAAAACTTACATTAAGTATTATTTTTCCAATAGAGCTTGTACTGCTAATATTTAAATATACATACATATACTTTCCATTTACAAATCTAATAATTATATAATTTTCATGCCGAGACCGGTAACATTTCATAATTATAGATATTGACATTTGAGGCTGTTTTTTATTGCAAACAGCTCATCCGAGCCACTGATTAAAGATAATTAGAGAGAGAGTACGATAGGAGCATTAATGGGAGGTTACGAAGTAATTGCAGGTAAGTTATGTGCATACAGAATAAAACAGGTGGCGAATCTCCTAAACAAAACCAATTTTTTAAAGTAAAATTTAATATATTTTTTACAAATAGGATTAGCAAAGAAAAAATCCTAATCAGATCTAACAAATAAATTACGCAGCCGTCCATCAAACACTCATTATATATTCTTTATAAAGCTACGGATCGGTAGTCGCCGTGATTATTTTTGAAAATTAAGTCTGTTAAGCGTTTCTCAGCTGGAGTCTGTTGCTAATTATACGCGGTGTCATAACGGCCGCTTGGTTGGGGGCACTTCACCACACGAGGCTCGGCCAGACAAAAAGACTGACACATATTAAAGGCTCGACACATGCTGCATGGGAATCGGGGAAAGTGGCCAATGTGCATTTTTGATGTGAACATATGTATATTTCACAATAAAGGTTGATTTAAGTAACATCGTAAAACCTAAATGAAATGTATTTATGTATATTCAGTTTGCCAATATTCAAGTCATTTTATAAGAGCAACGTTAACCAATCCTTAGAAATTTGGGTTGGAATTCTCAATTGTATAATTTTTTACTCAACTTTATACTTATGTATAATACTTTGCTCACGAAATGATGAAAGTAGCAAATACACAGAGTTCACATCTAAACTCTAAGTAACTTTTGATCGCAACATTTCTGACGTTCCAATAATGAATCAGCATTTTAGTTCAAAGCTTATTTGTTGGATAATTGCACTTTGTTCAAACGCTTGTGCGGCCGAAAGTTTTGACTTGCGCTTTCATTGTGAAACTTGATTGACGCGAGCCTCGGTCGCCGTGGCTTGCCCAGTCCAAGTTTCAATCCGTGCTTACGGCATTGACAGCCATGAAATCTCGGTGGGTGAGCAACTGAGTTTGCAGATTAGGTTGTTACATTTTTCTTGTTAGAGATAAGCCGAGGGCAGGCACCGCGACGTGCTACAGTTAGTGTTACGTTTAATGAGCGCCGCTCCAGCTACGCGCCAGACGGAACCGCGCGAGATGACCATCTAGCTGCTCTACCGGCCGTTGCCATGACGCACAATATCTTTTCATTCCATCTATGTAGTTGATTAGGAAAATTACTAGTTAATTCTGGAAATACTGTTTCTTTCAAAAATCATTAGATTTAAGTATTGTTTAAAATTTATGAAATTTATAGGTACTCCTTAGATAGGAATCAAATAAATACATAAGTATCATTCACATTAGCAGCGATAAATACAGCATCCCTGAGTGAGTTTTAATTTCTCTTCGTGAATGAATGACATCAATGACTACTGTTTATTCAAAGATGCAAAAAGTGAATGTGATACGTAAATAAGTATTATACCGTTTCTATTCCGCGTCGATCGCGAAGAAAGAGTGAAAACGCATCCAATGTCATTTCGCCTGCGTTTTTCACGAAGCATAGTGTAATGATGCTATTATAGTGCAGTTCTCAGTCTTACATAGAAATAGAAAACTAACAATTAAGCCGATGATGTGCAAAAAGCCTGAACGCCCCGCCCGTTACGTCTTGTATTACCAGGCTTTGTCTGTTATGACATCCACGTCTCTAATTGTTATTTGCCATTTCTTTGTTGTTTCTGGTCCTGAGTTAATTTCTATTCCCTATATCTTTGGTACCTTGGAAGGATTAATTTAATGTATAGTTGATTATATAAAAACATTATTTTTTTTTTAATTTAACTCCTATATCGTTTGCTCGTAAGTAGTTGATGAAGTAATATGAAATATTACCTTATTAAGATTTAAGCTTCTTCATCTCCTCTACTCAGTTCTAATTAATAAAAAAAAATCACTTCAATCATCAGGTTAAAATATAATTTAAACTAAATTAAGATAATGATTTCTTTCGTTATTTCAATATGAAAGAGGTAGAGATAAACTGTACTGAAACTATAATAGTAAAAGTTTGTTAATTATCATCAAATATTTTTAAGCTTGTATTTACATATGTATGTCCTCTACTAGATAAATAACATTACACTACTTAATTAAAAATAAGAATAGACATCAATTGACATGTTCATTAGAAATAAAGTAACTAAGTGGTTAAAAATTTGTTTCATGAGCGTATAATTAACAGATGACCGAGAAGTAGGATCAAACTCTTTATTTATTAAGAGGTTTTTTTTGTTTTTGTCTAAGAAATTGGTTTTTTCAGATCTTATAAACAGTTTAATCAAAGATCTGCCAACCATATTTGTAAGGATGACCACGGCTGGACATAGACTTCCGAGATGACCCGTTGGAAGCAGTCTGCATCCATCGTCTTCCTTTGATGCATAATATTAAGAATGTCTTTTTAAAAATTCTAAATAACCTTGCAAAAAAATCAAGATAATTTATATATAAACGAAATCAATACTAGTGAAGTAAAGTGAAGTGAAGAAGAGGCAAAGAGTAAGATAAGCTTAATTTCCAAGTGTAATAATATGTATTTTATTCAAAATGTTTCAACGAAATAGTATCTTCATTACGTACGTGAGTGTATGTTTGTCTTTCGGTATATATTAGTATAGTTTATACAACTGTTTATCGTCTTCTTGGTATTCCATTATTACGACTATGTACTTTATTAGAGTAGCAGTTTTTTTTTTTACCAAAAATTTATTTAATTATAAATCCGGACTAAAATAATTTCTTTTCTAATAACATTATTTATTATTGACTTTTTTATTGAAAATATTTTTTTCAAGGTTGATAAAACAAAAATGAAATTTCTAGAATTCAAAGTGCAAAGGTCAGTGAACTAAAGTTCAATTCAACACAATTCGTGAGTAAGTAGAAAGGACTGAATTATGTACATATTTTAGACCAGAACAATCTTAATCAGATCTTCAATGGAATGCAGAGATAGAGTCGTTTGAAATTTTGGATAAAGATCTAAAGAAAAGCTATTATGACAAACGCACATTCGTGGAGCATCATATATTTTTTATAGTTGTGAAGTGTCTTAAATGTTATGTTTCGGGTCTGATGCATTTTGCTTGCCAATTAGCGGCTGTCGTTTCGTGAGATTGTTCTACCTCGTCGGCACAGAATCACAGCTCTTCGTGGTTTCTCCTTATTCTTTAGGTTTTTATCGAACTTGCACATGCGACGAGCGAGACCGCATATAATGCCTTTTTTGCTTACTTTACTTTATTAATGTTACCATTATGTATTTTTGATAATACGCGGTTGTAATATTTATATGAATATAATATTTTTAATGTATTAATTTAATATTTAATTAGTGTAATTGTTATTACAGATGTTTTGTCCCTATCTTAACTTTGACCCAGTTCTTGATTCTTTAAACCTATATCATAAATATATAAAAATTAACTTTGAATGGACACGTATTTGTTCGACTGCCTTTTAAGGAGTCATGTTTGCGCCTTATAAGTAAACATGTTGTCAATGTGTGCGCTCGCGCTGCAACCTCAACGGGGAGGCCTAGAGGACTCGACACTTTCCATTTAAGATTCAAATATGCCATAAAAATATCTGCATCGGGGCCGGACCGCTCGGGCAGCCACCATTCTTATTATGAAAGTGTCGAGTTCACTCGAGTCCTATATTTTGAAGAGAAATTCGCTTCCAATTTTATTGTACTTCGAGCGGAGACAGTGAGATCATTCTTTAAAACGTCGGAAGAAAAACAAGTGTGAAAATATGCAAGAGCGCATTCCTATGATCCGGGCAGAAGGCGGGCGGTGGTAGCGCCCACGCGAGACCCAGAATAGCCGCACTATCTCGCTCGCCGAGGAAAAGCGCTATGCACAAATAAAGTTACGCACCAGGAAACCAAAGTCACTCGCAGGCGGCTCGCCGGGCGGGCTACCTCGCCGGCTGCTGCCGACTTACATTACGGGCATGCACTACAGGAATGTATGTTATGTATGATGACCTACCCTTACATTAATAACATTCGCTCAGCTAAGTTAATGAAGTTTTGTAAATGTAAAATGGTATGATAAAAGAATTATTACAGCGGCCTACCTTGTTGCTGTGTGAGCATCTGGCGGGTGTAGTGGTGCTCGGTGCGCTGAACGCGCTCCTGCTGCTGCACGATCTGTTCGCGCCGCTCGGAGCGCTGTTCCGACCGCTGCTCCGAGCGCTGCTCCGACCACCGCGACTGCTTCTCCATCACGCCGCGATCGCAGCACAACGCACAAAAAAAAACTGTCACTCGACGCTACTGGTCCTTATACAAACGTCGTAACGGCGTTCGCCCAATAAGAAACAAATACGCCACTGCGAAAAACTTATACTAGTCCACGGGTTCATTTAGCAGAAGTTAAGTCATTATAACCCAAGTCCAACCACCAAGACGTCGGTCGATTGCGAATAGTTAGCGGATAGTGCGCAGCCGAAGGAGCGCGCGCTGCGCCGGCGGCGTTCGCTGCGGCGGGGGGCGCCGCGACCGAAATACGCTGGTTATTTCGAGACGAGCACTCCCGCGCGCCCTCCTCCAGCGCCCTCCACTCCCCGCGCAACCCGCACCCCGCAAACCCTCTCCGCGTCACGCTAATTTCGCATGCCTCCTTGTAGACTACCCACTGCTTTTTGTGCATCTGCTTTTTCAGCCGCTATTATTTAAAATTCATTTATTGTATACATTATTATTCAATTTAAATAAAAAATCCAGATTTATCCTTGACGACATATACGATCAATAAGCCGACATATTTTGATTTATGGATTGAAAATTTTAATAAAATTTAACCACCCTTAATGGTTTGGAAACGGATGTATGTGAGATAGTAGCCTGTATTAGCAGAACAGAGCAGAACAGTCCTAAAGTGGAGTGGATTAGGAATTACATTAGATTGTTGTGCTTTTATGAATTATAGTGATTAGGTCTATATAAAAACTAGAAAAAAATCGTCAGCAATCACAAGTTATTAGTTATTTCCGTGACGATTTACACACATAAATTGAACAGGATCTCAGAACACAAATTTTTGCATCGGATCGAGGAAATAGGAAACATCGGCTAAGACTGATATGATGACAAGCTTTTTCAAATTAAGCACTTTAGTTTTGTTAGTCTTTATTCACGTCAATATTAACATTATTTTAATAAACTAGCTAATAATTCCCGCGACTGCGTCTGCGTAGATTACTTAGTACTACTACAATAAATTATATCCCTCGGGAACCGTACATTTTTCCGGGATAAGCAGTAGCGTATCTTTTATTCTAGGTCCATCGCTGTGACAAATTTCATCCAGATCCGTTCGGTAGTTTTTGTGTGATGCGAGTACAAACATACAGACAGACAGACATAAATTCTAAAAACAAACATTTTGGCTTCTATAGGTTCTAATAAAGTCTAAAAGCCTCTAAATATGTTTTTCTTAAATATCTACTATGTACAGACATACCTACATAGCTCAGTTACAATTTTATTATATGTATAGATAACTGCCAGTACTTAGATTATGCCCACGGTTTTTTTTCATAAGTTATTTTTAACGAATAAATACCTAAAGGTAAAAATAAGCTTTACATCTTTCTTAAATTAATTTTCAGTTCATTTAGAATGAATTAGAAATACAAATTAGATTGTTTTATATCTATAAAATCAATCTACTCGTATATATTGATATACGCGGATTAAACCTGAAATCATACATACATCCTTGGTCGAGAATTTTACCATTAAATATTTTCTCATTGAAACCACCGATCGCATAGCTAGCTCCGACATATCATGCTCAATAATCGCATTGAAATTAAATCATTCGCAGGTATTGCATTCGATTTTGCAAATATGCAGCCGATAGCAGCTGCACGTTCGAAAATTCCAAACATTTTCAGCATTTACGAACTCACGTATGATGTACAGCTAGCTAGATTACCGTTAGATACGGCATACGATATTCCATTCCATCCATTCAAAAATACCTTCGGGATATCAGAATGTTTCTGAACTGTCGCAACATTAAATTGAGCTGGTTATAAAATTTTCAAAAGCTAAATGGTAGGAAATAGGTTAATGATTATCAGTAAAGAGCCAATGTGTCGGGAAACACATTAGGGCCACCAATATATGTATATATATACTAAAATAGATAACACAATAACTTTGGTCTCACAGACATGATACTTATGATTTAACAAAAGTGTTATTTAAAGTTCTCAACCTAGGAAGCTAACTGAGTAGAAAACTAACACATGGAATTTTCGAACAATATTTAATGAATGTATAAAATAATATACAAGCCTTGACTAGGCGTTGGCACCTCCTACACATTCGCTCGCCGATGGAGTTATAGTTTGCCTGCAGTAATGTACGAGCTTAAAATGTCAGTGAGAACATTTATTACAAAATTAATGTTGTAAGTAAGTCTTTTGCATGAAACTAGATGCATTTCAGGGGTACACCTATGTAAAAAAAATTGTATTCTTTGTTTATGCGTCTTTTTATGTTTTAATTACCAACTTTTATTGTTCGGTTTTCATAAAAGTGAATGTAGAATTAATTGACCTGCAGTTGACTGTACCTGATTCGACCTGACTTTGTGTGAAACAGATTTTCATTAACCTGCCCCGATCGATTTTCGCTGCTGTATAAGTAAATCAATTAGAGTTCCACACCACTGGCTTTCCAATGATATAGGATATATCATTACATTGTCGAAAAATCCTTGTCGGGAAATATGCGTTTGTTATTCCATTAATAGTCATTCCTATATAACATTGTTTCTGTGATCCTGTCCCGAGCAGGCATGCACAAGGGTATGTGAACTAATTCAACCGAGCTGGTAATCAAATGTCTGCTCGTAAAGCTCCATTTAATCGAATGTCGGTGGCAGACATTCTGTTAAGGGAAGGCTACTTAGTTAGTAACGGGAATATGGGAGATGAAGCAAATAACTGACGTATATAGTAAATTGAAACATCTTAGATTTCAAGTTTATAAACGGTAACAGTTTATATTGTAAAGGAAACTTTATATATGTATATACATACTTTATATTATCGATGTAAAATGTTAAAATTTGTTTATTTTCACAAATAAAAGAGGGAACTTTTGTAAATTTGTTCGTAGAGAACATAGGTATAATTTTCGAAACTACTTGTCCCATTTTCTACATCATAGGAAAGCTTCTCTATTCAGAAGTAAGGTTCACTACTTCTCATCATATAATTCCAAATAAAAAAGTAGTCTACAGAAACAGGATCAGCACGAGTGAAACCGCGGGATGGTCGCTAGTGGCATATAAAAATATACACGTAAAACTTGAAACACAACTTGTTTCTGCTGGGTTTTAAACGCGGCTAAAAAACGACACAAATGCCCTTCGAATTCACTAATCCAGAATCAGGTCCAAATATATCGCCGCGTCAACACATGGAATAAAGTACTTGCAATTGATTCATCGCCTCAGTCACACTGTATAAAATGAAATTATTCTTACAAGTAAGAGTGGAATCATCTCTGACGCATATTTTGTGGCTATTTTTGGTGCTGCATGAGTCCCAGAGGCACGAATGTATGCATATGTAAAGGGTGTGACATCGCATGCATCATAGTCATTTTAATTGCCCGACTGTGCCAGAAGAAGCGTTATGTTTTGCGAGGGTGTGTTTATATTTCTTTGGCACGCTTTACGGCTTTGGAGATGTCGTTAGATTCATCTTAATTATGAAGCTCCTAAAGTCATATAAATCAGGTAGATGCAGTCGGGTTTTATTTCTCTAAGAATTAGGTAGTTATAGTCAAATGTATATGTCATCTGTCAGCAACCGTGATCATCACATATAGTTACCATCTATGTACCTAAAACTTTGGAATCATTAATTTTAGGTCCAGACTTAAAATTAGACTTTAAATAACATTTTTGAGCATGCAAAAACCAATATAAATATTTCTGTTCAGTAATTTATAAAGATCATATAAATTTGTCATTGTCAGTTAAGTCCAGTTATTTTGTTATAAAGTTCCGTTTATAACTGTTTAGTAAAAGTTATTTTTATGTGGTTTCCAATATTAAACAGTTGAAGTTTGATTGTTGTCAAGGATTTTTGAAAAACAATTCAATTAAAACTATAAATCTGTATAAGATATAACAGTACGGTAACTGTACACGTAGATCTCTACAAATATTGGTGTCCCCTCAATTTTGGAGCTATACGGAATGGCTATATATATAAACGGCTGTAAAAATTTTGGGTCTGGGATTAGATTTAGGCACATTTCGACGCGTTGAGAAAACAAAAGACATGACAGTTGATAATTGTTTTTGCAGCGTATACATACATAAGTCTCGCAATATCGCGGGTAAACGTTACCAATATTCTCAGCGAACATTGCCTCCCAGTGGTGCATTGGAAGATTATTTGTATTTATAAACAGTATTTAATTTTTGATTGTTAGTGCATTTACTACAAAGTTTCCAATACTTACGTATAAAATAGTACTTAAAATATATTGGATAAATACTTAGTCAATTTGTTTATACAACAGAATTATATAATTCCAGGAAAATATATTATTGAGTTTAAAAATATATTTACACCATTATCACCTAATTAGCCACATCAGTCCAGTCGTAATCTAGTTTTTGTGATTAAGAAAGATTCAAATTAATGTCAATTTCTAACCTTCTACATTTATGCCATCATCAGTCAACTCATCCTTAGTGATTGTGTGACCAATCGACATTGGAGCCCCGCCCAATGTCTACCCGCCATTTCTACATACTCGTAAAACAGTGACTCAGTTTCGGACAAAATGGTGCCAAAAAATAGACAACAATAGTAGTGAGATATTTGTTTGCATGACTTTGTAATTAAATAATGGAAAATATTGAGGAACTATTTATATGTGGAAAGAACCATTATATGGGTACGGATTGTAGATTAAATGTAGCGTTTTCTTATTTATGGCAGGACTGTATTAGTCATTAAAAAAAACTCTAGGGCATTGCCAGTATTTTTTTAAATTTAAAGTACTTATTCGTAAAGAAAAACAATATAGAAGTATATTTTTTATGAAATAATTTATGCAATTAATTAAGACTCAACACTGTCTAAAATTAACTTTAAGAAGTTTGATTGCCACAACTAAGAAAACAGACGAATCTTGAAGCTCTGTGAAAAATACGGAAAAAGAAGGAATAGAAAATTTATGACGGAAATTATAAACATACATACGAGAATACATGTGGATAGTAGTAAACAGGAAATTGTTGTAATATTTTGTATGCTAAAAATAAAAACCGAAATCAATTTCTTTAAAGATAAATATACAATGACAGAATTGTTAAAGAAAATATACTCGAATTATATATAAAAAAATAATATATGACTATTCATATTAATATACTTATAATACAATATACTCTTACTTAATATCGTACTTATATTTTTGAAATAACCAAAGAAGATTAAAAAAAAAATAGATAAGTTGTATATAAAAATAGAGATAAAAGTCTAGATTTGAAGGAGGCTAAAGAAAGTGCCATTTTAATATCCTTTGAAAACGTATTACAAAGCCGAGCTGCCATAACTTCTAAGTCTAAATTGAAAAAGTCTGAGATGAGCAGGCGTGTCAAGGATCGGACCCTTGAAAGAACAAAGACGGTAATAACGGCGCTTCGCTACTTAGTATAAAACAAAGTCACTTTCCGCTGTCTGTCTTTATATACATACTGAGATCTTCAAAACTACACAACGGATTTTGATGCTATCTTTATTAGATAAATTTGGCTGGGAAGGTTTAAAACCGTGCAAGCCCGGGGCGGATTACTAATTAACTCTTGGTTAAACTGATATGCTACAGTACTGTCCGTATAATATTCACACATAAATAAATTATGCTCTTGGTTAGCATAAATTAATCAAATTTACTCAACGCAATTAAACATAGAGTATTCTCAATTTATCACATTCTTTGTTTTTATGATAAAAATATATTTTTTTATGAAAGAAGGAGGTAAACGATAGGCAGGCAGGTCACGTGGTATTAAGTGATCACCGCCGCCCATATACACCTGCAACACCCGGGGGGACTCATAGATTGTCTGTCAACTGTCACATAACAGTTAGAATTACAGGCTTATAACTTACTGTAATTTTCATCGCATCAAATTAGTAAGTAGTAGCTAGTAATTTTTGAGTTTATCGCAAACAAACAACAGCAAAAACAATTCTTTTATATAGTTAGAGTGATGGTACAGGTAGAATGGCGGTTGCTAGGTGAGCGATATTAATAAGCACTCTATATTAAACCTCTTTGAATGAATCATGCGCAGCATCAGGTTACTCAACAGACTTATATTAGATAGATTAGAATAGAGATCTATAGATATAATAAAATTGTTACTGAGCTATGTCTGTACATGGGAGATATTTACGAAAAAAATATATAGGGGCTCTTTATAGGGCCTATAGAAGCCAAAACGATTGTATTTAGATTTTTTGT
>JADGIL010013464.1:0-11041 GCA_020352625.1 Cactoblastis cactorum
AGAAAAAGCTGGCTTTAACAGATCTCCTAGACCAGTAACAAGCAGTTATAGCCACATCAGATATATAACTTAACATTTAATTACACAAAAGTACTAAAACCTTGACAAAAGGAAAATTTTCGTCCTTATTTATGAAGCGAAATTGTGAATAAATTGTAAGACGAAGCAAGACAGAATTCTACGGAGAGAAGTAGCACAATTACACATTTCGGGGATTTGAGCGGGTGCACCCGGGAGCAACATTTTGTCTTGTCTATGCAAGTTCGAGCGAGAGTAAACGGCATTAGAAGGCACTCGGCTCAATGGCTCGGCTACGGACTAGCGGAGTCTTGAGGTATATACTTAAGCGGGTTACACACTTTTCTAGATCTTAATTGTAAATACAATCAATTTTTAATTTATTTTAGCCGCTACCATAGTTAGTTAAGTATAGTTATAAGACAGAAAGAAAAATATTTCCAACATTTAGAATCCTAAAAATATATTAAAAATACAGATAGTAAAAAAATGATAGCTAGATATGCCTGAGTTGTAGCAATAAAAAATCAATAACTGAATAATAAGTAGGCAATAATTGAATACTCTATCAATCTTACAAAATAGTTTTTTTTAATCATTTATTTTATCTTTAAGTCTTAATTTAAACTTTCAATTTTTATCTTATTATTGAAATCGCTTGAATTAAAATAAACTTTAATCTGTACTAAATTCGAATGATTTTCAGACTTAATACCAATTTAAGTTTTCTTTGAAATAGTAAAAAGATTTACAATGCTTTCATTTGTTTTATTGATGAGATAAAGCAAATAAAAAAAATAAAAAAATAAAGAGTTAAACAAATATATTGACTTTGAATAAAATTTCCTTTTTCATTACCTGTCTAAAATATACAAGGAAAACTAATAAAAGCCGTCAATTTTGATACTTCTATGTAATACACCAGAGGCAAGCGTCGGGTCTAACACAAATTATTAGCACAACTGTAACCCTCCTTTCTTTCGTCTGCGCTCGGCGAACTCTCAATAGATTCATTAAGGCTCTAACGAGATCTGCTAAAGGGAATCACGATTGCTTTGTTTTGTCAAATGCGATTCATTTTGTTTGTCACAATATTGCCTGCCCTGTCAGAGAAAGAACGGTGCAAAACGCTAAAGCAATTACTACTGCCATACTTAATTTGCTTACTATTTTAATTGAAATGACGTTCCAGGAACAATAATATGACTGTACGAAAGAAATGTTACTAATAATCTTTTTTACTAGCTAATACCCGCGGCTTCGTCCGACCAATGGATACTATAATATCCATACATTTTTCCGGGATAAAAAGTAGCCTATTTATTAATCTAGGTCATAATCCATGGCTGGGCCAAATTTTATATAGATCTGTTTGGTAGTTTTTGTGTGATGCGCGTACAAACATACAGGCAGACAGACATACAAAAATTCTAATTACAATCGTTTGGTCTTCTATAGGTCCTATAAAGAGTCCCTATGTACGTTTTCCTTAAATATCTCCCATGTACAGACATAGCTCTGTTACAATTTTATTATATGTATAGATAATTCAATATCTAGAGGTATACTTATAATAAAATTGTAACTGAGCTATGTCTGTACATGAGAGATATTTAAGAAAAAAAAATATATAGGGGCTCTTTATAGGATCTATAGAAGTCAAAACGANNCACAAAAACTACCGAGCAGATCGGGATGAAATTTGGCACAGCGATGGACTATGATCTAGAATAAAAGATAGGCTACTTTTTATCCCGAAAAATTTTACGGTTCCTGAGGGATATAATTTATTGTAACCGAGCAATAATGTATTGCAATTATCTTAAAATCTACGCGGACGAAGTCGTGGGCATTAGCTAGTAACGTTTATAATTTCAAGATATTATTCAGAATCAGTCATAAGAGTAAAAAAATATTAATTAGCTAAATTAATTTATTTTAGTTCTAGTCATTAGCTGCACCTAAAAAGGATTAAGCCTTTTCTGAAAATATGGTTTTAAATAAAAATGCCTAAATATAATTAACTTTCCTTAGTCTCGCTAATTTCAAAATATAATTATCTAATTATATCGTTCTTATTATATCTAAAGAATAAATTAAAAAATAATCAGCTTGCCTTTTATTAAGTACAAAATTTTATTTAATCAATATCCATATTATCTGTACAAGACGCAGAAGTAATTTTCAGAAAAGGGCATTTTTACGTAAAAGTAATGCAAAGAAACATTAAATATTTTAAACAAATTTTCTACTAAAACCAAGCTTATACTCAAAGGCAGAAATAATAAAATGATTGTGGTAATATAATACAATCGTTACGACGGCAGATGGTCCATAAACGTTGAAACGTCGGAAGTTTTGCCAGGCATTGGGACAAAAAGTGTCAAAGTCCAACTTGGTGATAAAGACCCAAATTAAAATTTCTCTAATTAAAAAAGACTTAGAGAGACATTAGAATTTTTTGCTTGAGTTAGCCAACTAAGCCCGAGACTTGTATTATGGAATACTAACTCAGTGATACTATATTTTATAATAAATACATACATACATATATACCTAGATTAACGTCCAAGAAAAAGGTCATTTTCCATCATAAACTGACCGGGGATCGAACCCAGTCTGGGTAGCAGTCAAGTACATTAACCGCTACACCACAGAGGTCGTCATTTTTATCCTTTATCGAGTAGACAGAATTAAGTCAAGTCATGAGACAAGAAAGGTCATGCAAAGTATGGAGAATGCTTTGAGTTCTTTCCCTTGAATAACTTTTACATATGCGTGGAAAGTGAATCATCTAGCACATTCAACGTTTTTCTTTCACTCCTAGACCGGCATTGAAGTAATAATTGCACCCCAATTATAGACAATTGCGTGCTTGTCCGTCTCTCAAATTACTGTTTTGAAAGTTTGAAACAACAGACACACTTTTAGTAAAAATCATTCATTTTCAAGACAGGATAATTTCAGCATTTAGTCATTTACTGTCTTTATTAAATGCTCTGTCTTCGTTTTCTGTCAGTAATTTGTCAAATAAAGTAACTCAACATTTTATCAATTGTTTTTTTTTATTATTACAGGTAATAAATAAACGTATTTTTTACTCGATAGGTTACTACGTACTATAAACAATGATATATTTAAAAATACTTGGAAAAGATTCAGTACATAGCTAAGTCTTAAAAGCTCAGCACAATAGTCTACATATAGTGAAATTTATTTTTGTAAAATTATAGAGAGAATATAAAATAGGCGACTATCATATCGGACTGAATATATATAAATGCTTCAGAAGCGTAATTCCTTTGAAATCGTATTTTATGTAAAAATATCTTACCTTCATTCGAAGTCTTTCAAGTTCTTCTTAAAATAAGAACTTACATTTCCAATAATGCACTGAAATGACGAAATCAATAAATCAAATATGAATTTAAATAAGATTTTACTTATAACAATTTCAACAAAAATTATCGGTCTTTACCCTTTTTTTTCAGTTAAATAAAAAAACCAACTGCCATATTTTAAATCGGAATTAGAAGAACCTTTAATCCAAAACTATAACAAAATGCTAAACACCAAAATGAGCAGACAACTATTTTATAAAACTTATAAAACAGCTCAGAATATGTTTTTGATAAATCGCATAGAATCTTCGCGGAATTTCCTTTGCATCAAAAGGAGTTTGCAAGGATCCGTACTTAGCAAAAATATTTGAATTCAGTCATCGAGAAAGTTGGTCGAGTGTCGATCGATGCACCTGAGTACTGAACTCAACGAGTCGACTCATAATTTTTAAATCACAGGGCTTAAGCATTCGATGCATTGAGTTTCTTATGGTAGTTTTTTAATATGATGTTTGACTAATATTATATCATAAATAAAACCAGGAAAGAAGTAAGTGATACGATATACGAGTTTCTATTAGTGATATCAAAGAGCGAATGCATTTATTTACTAGTGTATAATGTATAGGCTACCAAATGAAGCCTAAAAGCATAAAATGAGGTTAAAACATCTAAAATTAGTGGGGAAACGTTTATGTCACTAAAATGCATTAGTTTCAATTCAACGTGTATATCGAAACATTCAACAGATTTATACACACTTCATTCTACTTAACATTACTAAAAGCTATGCTCATTTTACCACTGACTTCACTTGTAATTCTTATTTGCACAATTTTGTTGGGGTACAATTTTATTGGGGTATTGATTAGGCCCTAGCCCTAATCATTAGTGTGTAGGCAATTTACAGCCGTTTTATAAAATTCAAATGCTACTCAAACATTCAGTCAGAACTACAGTTCTGTATAATTTTTCTTTGATATTAGCTATCTTGAATAAATTTAGCTTTATCTTAAAACGTGTACAGAAGTCCATTCAAACAAAAACTTTATTACTCCAAGTTATTGTACTGTAAATTTATTTTACTCTCGAGATAAATTTATATTATTCATTTTAGAATTTCATTACGGGATAAAATCAAACACCCTTTTAGATTATTGCTTAATCTTTTAGTTAAAACTATTAATGTATTAATTTCTACGGTATTTTCTACTGCTAGTCAAGTTCAATAAGAAATAGTTCTTCTTATTTATTTTTTAAGCTCTATCTCATTTATTTTTTTATCTTTTTGATAGAATTTTTATCTTATATTTTTGTCATTCTTATGTAATATTTCTTTTTCTTGTAATTAATTAAAATAAATTTTCAACAACTTGCTGCCAAAAGCCTTTGTGATCATAATTTCGCGTCTCAAAAGAAACTTATACTCATATTGGTACTGTCAGAAAACTTCTAAGGTACAATTTAAATATAGTAAGCTAATTTGAGACCTTCTACAACACAATCTTTAGTATCATTTTGATATGTCGCTTAGAATTCGAGATATTGTCAATTGTAGATATGCGCAGACGACGTTGCGAGCATAAGCTAGTTTGAAATATAAATCAAGAAACGGGCATCATATTTTTCTCAAGTCACTTAAATATATCTTTTTTTTATGTCAGAGGGAGGCAAACGAGCAGGCGGGTCACGAGATGTTAAGTGATCACCGCCGCCCATAGACAACTGCAACAACAACTGGTTACAGAAGCGTTGCCGGCCTGTAAAAAACCTAAGAAGTTGGACCTCCGGCTCTCCCACTCACCGGATGGAGCATGACGGCTGATAACCGCCACTCAGGCGTCAGTCTTCTATGGGAGTGTGGTACTTCCCCGGACGAGCCGGCCCATTCGTGCTACAGGCTAAAAAGAAGCCTGTAGCTGGCTCCACACCACTACAAGTAGTGGCTTTACACCACTACAAGTAGTGGCTCCATACCACTACTAAAATCTGACAAGGTTAAGGGTACTAAAATCTGTTAAAAACTGAATTTAAAATGTTTGTTTTATTTGAAGGGTAAAATTGAATTTCCCCATGGCAACAATGCAGTAAAAACCAAGGAAAGCTAGCATTGAACGTAGAAATCAATGGCGCGGAAATCTCTTTATCGATTTTAAAATGGCTGTATGTTGCAATTTGTTAAAGTTATATTGATATTGGCATTTCATGGACCCTTGACTCGATCTTTATTCGATTCTGAAAACAATTTCGATTATCGTTGCTTATTTCTATGTTTTACTTGTTCTTCTGTTCCATGTAACTTTATAGCTAAATAAACCTTTGTTCATGTATTTTGAAAAGAAATTAAATACGGTTTTATCTTTTAAAGAAAAGAAAGAAAATTCAAGTACGGTTTTATCTTTTATTTAAACAAATTTATAATTAAATCTGAATATTACATTTAGAAAGTAATACTTGATATTAGATCCTTCGTAAGGACACTACAAAGCGCTTATTACTACAATTTTATATTAAATGGATAATCTATTCGTGAGATGCTGAAGGCCAAACGTATCAAACAAAATTGATGAAATGGAATTTAGATATTTGAGACCCTAGTTTGAGAAATGTTAACTAAAACATTATATCAAACAGTCTTATAAATTAAAAGACTAACAGACAGATACAGAAAATATAAAGGTTCCATTATTGCCATTTGGCTACGGAACCCTAAAAATTCTGATATCTCGCGAACGAAGTCCCAGAGAGGCTCTTTATACTTAAACAAAACTAATCTGAGTCAATTTCTCCAATAAATATGCATATCAACCTTCAAAGCAAAACACAATTATTGGGGTTGGCGAAATTGCGATTGTGCAATCCTGAGTCAGGTCGGTTGAAGGAAACGGGCTCAATATTTAATTACGGTAACGCCCTTTGAGCCCCGATCCACTGACAGATATGAGCGATAAGATAAAGTGGATAGAGAACTGTTTTACGCACTTCTGTTCCTAGTCAAAACAGAGTTATAATAAAAACAAACTGCTTTTGGGACCAAAACGACTCCAGTTTCATCCGTGCTCCTTCTCAGCCATGTTCGTTCCAAAATGCTGGTAGTCTGTTGCTTGATTAAGATATTTATTAAGTACTGATGAAGGTCTAATTCCTAATGAATAAAGATTTTGATTAAACTATTCGTCATAAACGTTTAAAATACTCTGTGAAAGAGGATGATTAGGTGAAGGTGATATACTTGGGTAAAAATATTTGTCTTATAAATAGTTTTTTTGTGCAGCATATATTTTTCTTACTCAAAGCGCAGTTTTATGATACATGTACACACACGAAAAGGTCGTCGGCGTGACCGACTAAAAATGAACGTGAGTATAACCGTGCAAAGATCATGTACACATAATTACGTACATAAGTACATAACACCTTTTCCCCAAAGAAAATAAATAATTTTATTAGTCTACGTTGTAAGAGTAAAATAATAACCCCTCTACCTTAAAAACATAAATATCTAAACTTTGTAAAAAAAAAATGGCGGCAAAAATTAGTACCTCATATATTTGGGCATGCATTTAAATGTCTTTATTAAAACAAAAACTTTGAATCTATGTTAAACTCTATCTGCATCCCAAAACGCCGTATGCTAAGCGTGGTTCTCAAACCTTGGTTCTGTCTGCCCCATAAAGAATAAAGACAAGACACAGTATCTGTAAACCCTAAACCTATAGATTATATGATAAGTAGACTTTCTATAAATTGTGTCACAGAAATGTACTGGAAATCAGATATAGTAAGCTCTCTTCGCTCGCATAATATAATATAACGTCGCAATTTTCTCGCTTTCATTCTCCGAAGCCTACTGAGGTGATTGCATACCCTGCAACTGACGCCTCAGTATATAATTTTGTAACTGTAACGATATTAAATTCTTGTAGGCAAAACTGGGGAGGATCGTATACTGTAATTAAATGTTCGTTGCGCGGGACTTATTGGCAGTGACGTTTGCTTATTGCTTGCATGTTATTATGAAATTCATTTAAGTACATTGATGAAAATATTTGCGTTGTGCAATGTTATATTTATGCCCAACAATGAGCGTAATGGTTAACTTACTCAAGAGGTTCGATTCCCAATTAGGTCAATATGGAAAATTATATTTTTTTATTTTAATTATCTAACTACAGCGTAATGAAGAAAAGAAAGAACTAGAAAACCAAAACCAAGGACCTTTGACTAGGTATTATTACATTAGGCGACATTATTTTATGGAATTTTAGTACTCTATAAAATTATGTGGCAATTTTAAAGATTGCTCAAATAAAAACCTTTACTTACATATTTTATTCCTTATTAGCACTCTAGTGAACATCTGAAACAAACGTTATAAGAATATGAAATAATTGAATAAATGTTTAATGTTTCAGTAATTTATAAAATCCGATAAAAAATAGTTTGCAATTAAACGTATATATCTTTATATAGCTTTCAGATGTCGTACTGTGTTGACCAAAGTCCAAATAAAATGAAATAAACATAAAAGTTACACGATATAGTGCAACAACGTTTAAAATCATAAACCTTGCGATATAAATAAATTCTAACTTGAATGGAATGCGTCCGCACGGAAGTTACAATTATCAATATCTCACTTTTTCTTCAATTTTCAATATTTAGGATTCTAAATTTTTTTTACATATTTTCGAGCTAAAATGTAGTACTTATGTAATATAAAAAAAAAATAGGCAACAATTTTCAAAAGGCATATATGTACTTATTAAAATATATGTTTATTGAACTGTCCAGTGAAAATTCAATCAAAAACGGATAGTAACTATTGAAAAGAATAGTCTTAACAAACAGATAGAAAAAAAAACATTATTTTACCATTATCTAATTTTGAAGTATTTTTGTATATTACAGACACTACTCTTTTATCTGTGTCGATAGTTGTTATAAAAATAGGTACATATAAATTTNNTCGCCCGCACCTAGCATTGCTTGACAAATGGAAAAATAACTGGCATGTCAAACGTAACCATTTCCATGTTAGATGGCTATCAGAAAATTGCTCAGTTCATGACGCGACGCAAGCCGCGTTGCTGTGACTCCGACAATCAAATAAGGGTTGATATCCCATCACATTCATCTAATATATATAAATATTCCAAAAAATAAAGTTTGTACCTTTGTCTAATAACGGCTAATCTTCGGAAATAACGAACCGTTTATGAAAATTCTTTCACAGCCAGAAAGCTCAACTTTTCAGGAGTGCTATAGGCAATATTTTAACGGGCAACGAAGTGGGCACGGCTCGCCTAGTGTATTTATAAATAAAATGTAAGAGCAATGTGAGAGTTAGATTCACGCACGAACGAAAAAAATTACCTTTGTTGTTTGTAAACCACTTGACTTGGTTCTTTATATATTCTGAACCAAATGCGGTCCCATATTTTTTATAACTTCAAATAAAATAGTTTCTATTCCACGTCAAATCTCGTAAAGATCGATATTTTTAGAAGGTAAATTAACCGTTAATTACAGTAATACAAGCGTGTTGGCAACCCTGAGTGAACGTAACATAAATGCGACAATCAATAACAAAAGTAATCCGATACTATGACAGCGGTATCAGAAAATTTAAGCGGCCGCATTATATTGAGTTAAATGTTACCATACTTGGTGATGTTTGCAACCAATTTCTGTGTGATGTAAATATGATGTAAATAAAATAAATAAATACATACAGGGACTAATCACACAGATTGAGTTAGCCTCAAGCTACTAAATTCGAAACTTGTATAATGGGATGCTTTATGTACTTTCACATTTATAATGTTTGTATGGATGATAAGTGACTTATCACAGACTAATAAATCTAACAGAAAACTTTATTTCAAATTAGTTACAAATTGCATGCCCAATATTATCTAAGAATTTATTCCTTTCTCCTTCGAGTCGCAACTAGTTAAAACTAAGTATAAATTCTAAAGTCCGATTACCCTCAAGTTCGTTAGCACGTTTGTTCGTCTACGGCCAGAACTCCGTGTTTGATTCTGTTCAATTCCTCTGGGACCCCGCAATTAGACCCAGCCATTGTTATTGCACTTTCTGTTAACAAGTCTACTTGCGATTGCGTTCTCTTTGTGTTTAGCTAGATATTGCTATATTGCTATATTGCTGCGGCGCTTGCTAATGCCGCCTACCAGACTTGATTAACTTAACCCAAAGGATATTATTGCTGTTTGAAGGGAAGAGAGGCTGAGATTGTTTCTGTAATACGCTTTTCCACTGTTTTGTTATCTGCATCTTAAAATTATTGTCATAATTTATTAAAATAAAAAAATAGATTATATTATTCACTGTCTAGGATAAAATATTTTAAAATTACTATAACCTCCTTTATTTTTTTTGGTAATTTTTAAGGCAAAAAATTAAAATTTTGTAAATTCAGCTATAATTATTTTGTAGGTATTTAAACTTATTATTAAGCTACTTTAGACATACATTAAAAAATTATAAAAACTAACATTAATAACGATAAAGCAACTCAATATTTCAATAAAAAGCAAACAAAAAATTTAAAGCTAAATAAATAAATAGAGATTTCGTAAACTAATTATAATTTTTGTTACTGTAAGCGTTCTGTTTACGAGATAAGTATTTTCAGTTAATCTGCCCTTCTGTTATTGGAGATTCAATGATATTTGGGACGTTTGACTGAAGAAGCTATAGTCCAAGTCATAGAGGATTTCAAAAAAAGCATTTTACAATAAGATTGACGGTTCGATATTTCTACTACAATTAATTCTACACTTAACGAATGTAAATAAAACAATCATAGAAAAAAAAAACTATACTATTTGAACTAGGCAAGAACGTTACATAATATGTAAATATAAATTTAACAGGTAACGACACAAAAAAGAAACGTTAATAAAAACATTGCTTTGCCAAATAGCGTTTAACCGCGATTTGCATACAATTAACACAAAATTACGCTTAACAAACAGACCGAATAGATAATTTGGCATTATATCATAAGTTAGAGTGTTGCTGGTATTAATTGCTAAATAACCTTATCAGCGAGCGTTTCAATGTAAGCGTGCCCTATAAATTACAAACGTTAAGCTGATTACCATAATATGGACGACATTTCGGGAATCGTACTAAAATCTGTAAATGAATGGTGGGTTTGCATAATTGAGAGGTTGAACGTTAACCGACATATGGAGTTCGGGGAAAAATATTCGCGAACGCATTTGTAATATTTTAAATGTTCTGTAAAAAAAATTCGTTTAAATGTATTACAATGTTGTAGGAAATAGATTTTACTTTATAAAAGTTTACGGTATATGGATCAAACTACATTCGTATTTGTAAATCACATATTGAGCAAACTTAATTATAATTGTGAAAACGCTGAGTTAGAAATCAGTAGCTTACTGTAATTATAACAGGCAAAAAATTTAAAGTTAATTCAAAAGGTAAGTTTATATGATTAGCTGAAATGACAAACCCTAACTTTTCTTCTTGACTAAAGTACAATTGAAAAACTTCGTTTAAAAAAACCGACTTCAAATGTGCGTATAATACACAAGTACTAAAAAGAATAAAATAATAATAATTAGCGTTATTTTCAAACAGTGCGTAAGTAATTGTTATATATAAATTCTATATTTTATCACCGCTTG
>JADGIL010013485.1:0-10222 GCA_020352625.1 Cactoblastis cactorum
CGGCTGATAACCGCCATTCCGGCGTTGGTCTTCTGTGGGAGTGTGTTACTTCCCCGGACGAGCCGGCCCATTCGTGCTACAGGCTAAAAAGAAGCCTGTAGCTGGCTCCACACCACTACAAATAGTGGCTCCATACCACTTCTTATCAAATCTTTAAAATTGTTAATTACATTAACAATTTTAAAGTCTAACAACAGGCTCTTAAATAAATATAAAAGAAGAATTAGAAAATATACGCTACGGACTTTTTAGACAGGGAGGAAAAAAAGTACTCCATCATAAAATCTATTGACCCCTGGTAGTTTAGATCCAGTCTAGACCCTTCGGATCGATAAAGCAATGCCCTACATACACAAAGGGCGTGAGCGGAACTAAGGACTAAGGTTTCAACGTTTGTGGCAAAATAACACGACAATACATTTGGTGAAAGGTCTCCACTGCTCTGTATTCTGAGCACGAAATTTTTTTTTGTTATAATTATGCTTTCGTAAGTGTAGAACCAGAAACCAAAGCAGCGCTACGACGGGCTTTTGAGGAACTGAACAAATAATCGTGCAAATTTAACACGATTACGATACCCATAGCGAGAATAGTAATAATTAGGGTTCCGTACCGTACCGTTAGGCTAAATAAAATCGCTTTGATATTCGTCTTTCAAAAAACCTACAGAATACGTACATCCTGTTGACCTATAATCATCAGTGTATAGCAGAAAGTAAAATTATATATAGAAAAATCATCTTCCAAATTGATCTTTAATTGCGTCATGACATTAAAATTAACGATTTCACTATCGGGACGTCGACACATCTCCTAAATTAAATAACTACAAAAAGGACGTCCATTACAGTAACAGAAGGGTCAATTTCAAACACTTTTTGATAGCTCTTGTAACGACAGCTGTAAAAAGGAACGGTTGTTTTCATGATAGATTTTGTAAATTGTTCAAATGCGTAAGTACGCATGTTGTTTTCTCTTTAAGGCGCTTATTTTACGATGTAATTCCTCCTAAAAGTATTGTTATTTCTCTATCTACATGTTGTTTAAAAAAAAAATAACTGCTGTAAATATATTATGCTTTAACTCCATTCTCTAAACACGGTCGGAAAATGAAAATCAAATCCATTTATTTACTGTATAAATGGGACAAATCATATAATCCTCCTTACATACAGCCATTACTTTTAGCCAAACTAAGTATACAATTATAATTTACATAAACAATTAGCGTATAAATCTCTTAAAGGCCGGCAATGCTTCTGTGATTCCCCGGGTGTTACAGGTGTCTATGGGCGACAGTGATCACTTAACATCACGTGACCCGCCTGCTCGTTTGCCTCCCTCTTTCATAAAAAGAAAATAACAAATCCTACTAACATTTTAAATGCGAAAGTTTCTGAGGATGTATGTATGGATGTATATCTTCTTTTATATTGGTGACGTTTATAAAGTAGGAAACAGTATACCTTAAAAGTTATACGATAAAGCCTAACACACACACGTTCATGTGACAAGGGTTATAACAGATGTTAAATCTCAAGCCAAAATTTTTCAATAAAGTAAAGTATATTATCTTGACCTTTATCATTTCAACAGTTTTCATAGCAAATTTTTTTCTCTGGCGGAAGGGGGCAAATGAGCAGGTGGGTCACGTGATGTTAAGTAATCACCGCCGCCCATAGACACCTGCCACACCCGGGGGGTCACAGGAGCGTTGCCGGCCTTTAAGGGATTTATACGCTCATTCTTGAAGGTTCCGATGTCATATTGGTCCAGAAATACCGCTGCAAGCAGTTCGTTCCACAGTGTGGTCGTACGTGGTATAAAGTTTCTTTCAAAACGTACGATGGTCGACCGCCATTCGTCCAGACGGAAAAATAAATTCTATCTTCTGTTTTCAACGTAAGCGCGCTTTACCATGGTTTTCTTTGCAAAACAATAATGAAACAGTGCGTTCGCTACAATACTATTAATTGGAATCAAATACTGACAAAACGGGCTAAAATTAGATTGGAATGAACAAATTCGCTCCAAATTAACTATGTAATCGAATATAACTGTTCTAATGAGTTTTTGGTACGGTGTTTGTGAATCCAACATTTGGATTTACGATAACATTTTGTTATATAGTATAATTGTATTGTATAACTGTATTTATTATTTACTTACTTTTGATTGCGGCACCGCTCGTGTAAAATTCAGGGGGCAGGGGAGGAGGAGAATAAGACAAAATGTAGACTGAAATGAAACAAATTTAACGGATTTTATCGCAGTTTAATCACTAAACACAAAGGAATTTATACTGTTTTAAGACTTTAGATTGATTTCTTTATGTGTAACTATTTATTGAGCTCCGACGTTTCGGATACTTTTGTATGCAGTATGTATTACTTTTGTATGTAGTATGTACTACTTATGTAGACTGTGTCAGCCATTAACTATCTCCACGTAAAAAAACATGTATGGATACTGCCTCTAAAAAAAGATTCTAAGGCCGTAGCCGCAGGGTATGTATGGGGGCGTAAGTCTCACATGCGTTGTAGAGGCGTCCAAAGCACGGGAACAAATACACTATGAAGATGTACTTACAGCCTATATCTAGAAATGCAAGATTATCGTATACATTTATTTTTAGTTTATTACTAGATAACTGAGCATTTCTTCATAAATTCAACTTATATTTGAAGCAAAATTGTTTGTTAGCCATAGGGCATTAATTGTTATAAATTTATATTTTAATTTATAAAGTTACTTATATCATAAGTCATAATATAATATTTATTTTCGTCAGTGTGTCTTTTATAACCTTGTGGTTTAGACATGGTTTTTGATCTTATAATAGTATAGTCCATCGCTATGCCTATTGTCATCTAAATTGACGACCTCTGTGGTATAACGGTACGTACTTGACCGATACTCAGGAGGTCCCGTGTTCGACCCCCGGNNCTTTGGTCTTATAAAGAGGCCCTATATATTTTTTCTTAAATATCTTCCATATACAGAAAAAGCTCTGTTACAATTTTATTATATGTATAGATAATACCGACTGAAATAATCACGACATTAAAAATTTACAGAAAAGTATAATTATTCGATTATTTTAAAAATGTCCACGAGGAAAGGTTAAATTTTTAAGTAAATTCAAGCCTTTAATCTTGATTAAGAACCGCTTTATCCTTCTTATGTATCTTGGACGGTTGTCTTAAGAATAACATAATTAATGAAAGAAGATGAGAAGTACAAAGGAAGGAGTTTATATACTACCCCATGTTTTTTTATGACGGGCAAATAATGCTAAGTAATCACCGCCGCCCTTAGACCGCAACACCCGGGGAGTCACAGGAGCGTTGCCGGCCTTTTAGGGATTTATACCCTCTTTTCTTGAAGGTTCCGATGTTGTATTGGTCCGGAAATACCACTTCAGTATGGTCGTACGTGGTATAAAGTTTCTTTTAAAACGTACGGTGGTCGACCGCTATTTGTCCAGACGGAATGGATGAAACTTTAGTCTGCGGCGGGTAGAAATGTAAAAAAGGTATGTTACAAAAGTTAATCTCTGCAACTTAATCAAACACGTTTGCCACAATACTCTTTGATTGGAGTTAAACACAAACAGGCCCAAATGAACCAGAAATTGACAATTAGGCTCCAAATTAACTATGTATTGGAATTCACTGTTCTCGATCTTTCAATGAATTTTTATGTTACGTAGTAAAGGCGAAGGTATGTTATTAACTTTTTATTAATTTTAATTTGGTTAAGAGCTTTATTTTTTTTTTATAAAATCAAAGGTTTATTTTAGCTTAGAGATAATTCGTTTTATTTGAGAAATCTAATGTGAATTTTATGTCATGAATAAAATTTTTAATTGAATTTTATAATGTAACCAAATTATGTCTAATTGTTAAATCATAAAAAGTTTTTCAAAAAGTTTATTTAATAATGGTAATTAATACTACACTTCCTGCCCCGATTGTAAAAGTCAATCAAGGGAAAGGGCTTGAAACGCAAATTCTCATAGGCGATATGTGCAATCAACTGCATGTCAAGTACATTTACAATAAATGTATTGACCGAACTACATCTATATATTTTTGGCTAGAGAGTACTAAATATGTATATTGCATATTCCAGCAAATGGTTGTAAATCCAATAAGTTTAATCGAAGGGCTGTCAAAGTTAATTGCTCTTAATCTAGACAAACTGGATACTTTGATATAAGAGCCTGAACGGTATTTACTTAGCTACTGTAGTTACCGTTCTATTTAATTAATTAAAGTTCTAAATACACTTTATCATTGCTACTAATTAAATAATAGTGTCCCCAACTCTGATTGCTTTAAATATCATAAGATTGACAGTAACTACTAGTATAATACAAACAGAAAAAAGTAAATTAAGTAACATACAATAACTTTATTATAAACCTAAAAACAAAATCATTCCCAACTATTCAAAAATAATGATAAAAAAATTGAATTTTCGTATCAGTTATTAAAATTTCGGTTATATTCAAAACGTACCTGCAATCCTCCAAGTTGATTCTAAAAACGACCAATGTTCACACACTTTACCAAAATATCAAATATTTGCACAGGGAGATTCTCAAACAAATTCTCAACTTGAAAATCCACATTCAAATTCGTATTCCATTTTCAAATTGAAATTCTGGGTACGCGTTCGGAATTCGAAATTCTCGCGGAGGCGAGATATCTGCGCCGCGGTCGCTGAGCGACTAACGTTGTCATCGCCCTTACTGGATCACAATGGAGGCGAAATGGCCAGTGTTGCACGCATTAAGGTAAGTGAGCAGTAACCTAGTTCCTACTGGTCAACATGGGAAGCCTAGTATATCTTGTTTATCGAATTTATGGACATAAGATCATCTAGATAGACTGAAATATGGATTTGGATGGAGTACCTTCATACATACATATTCATAACAATGCCTATTTTTACAATAATTACAGGTAGTAATCACAAAATATATTTTCGGTTACCGGTAAACAGTGGCAACTTAAAAAAATATTTTCAAGTAAAATATTGTTCATACTACTTTACTCGGCACCTTAATGCAATTTTTATTTCAAAGTAAAATTTCAATTTGATTTGCCTATTGGAAATGGTTCCTTACAATAGCCATATTTTCGGTCAGATTTATGGTCGCCTCAAGACAATAGACGCCCGTGGGGCCGAAATGATCAGCGGCAAGAACAATAGCTTGCAATTTCAGAATAGCCCTCTTTCTACGATGTGATAACGTCACTGAATAATTATGTAACGAGTGTCATAATAGGCTTGAGATGAAGTTCATTTGTATGCCTGATTGGGGATATATTTTGGTAATTTTCGATCTTAATTAATTCCAAAAGTCGTTAGGATAATTTCGAGTTACTAGGGGTACTTTTAATCGGGATATTTAATACAAAAACGAATAATTATAAAAGATTACTCCTGACTTTCTGACGCTGATATTGAAAACTACGTGCAAACGATTTTAACTAATAACTTTTAAACGTAATTTTTTTATATAATTTTTGTTTCAGTTTTGTAAACATCAAGAATGTTAACGTCATAAACAAGGTACTTTGTTAATTACAAACATTTCCAACTTTCTGACATTTTGTTAGTGGAATCCTCGTTAAAACAGTTTTGGTCGAATACATTTCAAGTGTTCAAAACATACCAGGACTTTCAAATGTTTCAAATTCTGTCTGTAAAAAAAGAAACTATGTAATAGTTTCAGAGACAGCGCGACAGACTCGAATGTATTATTTCAACCGTTGCTTTTTTTATTCTCGTAGTATGGCATGTCTTTGTTAAGAATACGGATTTTAAAACAATTAAATTAATATTTAAAAAAAACCCCGACATAATATAACAAAACATACGTCAAACTTTATCCCTCTTTTTGCGCTGGAGGTTACAACATTGCTCACTCAACTCAACAACTCTGCAACTCTCGATGAAGTCACCTTACTAACAAAAAATTATCCAAATCGGTTCACCCGTTTGAATGCTCTGATGTCACAGACAGAATGACACACACACACACACACACGTCAAACTTATAACACCCCTCGATTTACGATTTAACAGCGAGATATATTTACTGACTTTGATTAACCTAACATTATTGATTTTGCAATTCAAACAACTCTAAACTAAATGTATAGGTATACAAGAGTAAGCGTCCATTCGTAGTCGTCAGAAGTACCAAAGCTTTTTACTTCATTTTTCTGATACCATATTATTTTCTTTTCAGCAACAGAAAAATGAAACCATTACTTGTTTTTGACAAAATGTATTATACTCATAGTGACATAACAACGGACTTTGTTATGTCACTAACATAAGATCTGGTGAAACTTGACTTTTACATACAAAATGATAGCATATGTTTAGTGCAGTAGAATCTATTTTTTAAAATTATTAATCCAGTAAAAAAAGTGTAATTAAAACTCCGACAAACCACTTTTTACAAATTACTATTTCTTTAAAGATTTTTCAGTATTAATATCTTTGCACGGCTATACTCACGTTCATTTTAGTCGGTAACGCCGACGACCGTTTCGACCTATTCAGAAGGCCATCTTCAGGGCGAGTACTAGGAACGTCGCGGCGCGGCTGTTCCTTGTGCACTCACTCACTCAAAACTTTATCTCATAAATAAAATTCGCATATCGTATGATTTATTATTTACAATTTACGTTTTGTTTACTAGTTTTGCAGATTTTTCATACCTTTAACAGACCCATACTGATCTATAAGGGATAGAAATTAGATAGGTGCTTAGTTTCCAGCGCAGGTTGTAAAAGTCAATTAAAGAAAAACGGTTTTAAGGAGGGGATTCTTCACAAATGCGTTGGATTAGAAACCTGTCTCTATTTATGCCCAAATCTTAGTTTCATCATAAGCCCTTCATTCAGCCTGACGACCCTTGTGGTTTAGCGGTTAACGTGTCTGACCGCTATTCAGGAGGTCTCGAGTTCGATCCTCTGTCAGGTCATAATGGAAGATGATATTTTTCTGATTGGCCTGGGCCTTGGATATTTATTTATTTGTTAAAAAATATAGTATCCTTGAGTTAGTATCCCATAACACAAGTCTTGAACTTACTTTGAAGCTAACTCAATCTGTATGATTTGTTTCTGAATATTTATTTATTTATAGTGTATTAGAGTTTCACGACTTTTAGCTCTGTTCTACATAAGGTGTGAGACGTGATTTTGTATCTGATAATAGTTCAGTGAAGCTTAAACTCGAAATTATAAAAATTCTCCTATCTGCTACTGCTACACACCTACATATATATAGATTCGTTATGCAACGCATTGTCAACGCTTTGTCTATATGCAGCGGCGCATACAAAATGTATTAAAATGAACCAGAAACAGAATGCGTACTATTGCATGTTGCTTTGTTGAATGTTATGCGATTACAAATATTGTTATAAAATAATACAAAAAAGGAATATTTAAACTACATAATGCTTCCTAAGCATCACGCGACCCGCCTGCTTGTTTGCCTCCCTCGTTTATATAAAAAAAAACCTAAGCAAAGTACTACACATTTTTGATCCTATCTACGCATTTCATATTGAAATAGCATGTAATTTTCTTACATATCCATTATTTTAAAAAAGTAATAATTATTTGTCTATATAATGGAGGAAAATATTCTTATAAATATTTCAAATTTTTGATTCAAACTTCACTAAAATTAAGTATCTACATATTCTGTTACAGTCGATTTAATTTTTAAATTTTGTAAGAAAAAATATATACGGTCGTACTGGCTACAAAATATTTAAGAAAAAAATAATTATTGTTACCTATTAATCAAATTGTATGTTATTACTCTACAAAATATGGTTTAAATTGGTTTTATTTAAAGATATAAATAAACACACTGTCAGAATTATTCAGAATCCCGTTAAATATTATACAACGTGAGAACGCAAAACATCATGAAACGAATATATGAATACACAATTAGTTTTAAACTGACTTTTGTTCAGAACAAGTGAAATGCGATTTTCGAGCAATGTTTTTTAAATTGTTGAAAATAATTCTATTTTTAAATATTAAACTTAAAACTTTTAGTCATTCTTTTTCTTTTTATGTTATTATGCTCAGCTATCATTGTTTTATCCAAATTAAAATTTTAATTTGGATTCATTTTAATGGAAATTAAAATTCAGTGCTAAAAGACCTTAAATTATACAACACAATAATATCATTTTTTTATGAACTAAGGAGGCAAACGAGTAGGCGGGTCACGTGATGTTCAGTGATCATTGCCGCCCATAGACACCTGCAGCACCCTAGGGTTTACAGAAGCGTTGCCAGCCTTTGAGGAAATTATACGCCGTTTTCTTAAAGGTTCCAATTTCTTTCTTTGTTGTGACACTACAGATTGTTATCATAATGTTTACTACTTTAATTAATTTTTTAATTGTTTTGAATTCTTCTGATATTAAATTTATTTTTATTATGAGAAATAACAAATAACTACATTACAAACAGTGATGTATGAGTTTTACAATGGTATTAGTACTGTTGCCCACAGCGTTAATCACAAGGTAACAATAAAATTAGGCCGTTAACTAACCACACATAAATCAATTGCTAAAATAAAAAGTGCTAAAATAATTCCCCGGCTCGTCCGGGGAAGTATCACACTCCTGCAGACGCCTGAATGGCGGCTATTAGCCGCCGGTGAGTGGGAGAGCCGGAGGCCACACTTCCCCGCCCAACTCATTTGGGGAGGGCGGAGTTTTTTTTTAGGCCGGCAACGCTTTTGTAACCCCGCGGATGTTGCAGTTGTTTATGGGCGGCGGTGATAACTTAATATCACATGAACCGCCTGCTGGTTTGCCTTCTTCTAACATAAAAAAATGTATTAAAAACAATAGAATAAATTATATTCTTTAACATTCATTCAGAGAAAGACGCCAATTACACAAAAACAGACCTAAAACGTTATGAGCAATATGAAGCAAAATTGTCGTAAGAAATTGACGATAACAGTTAAATTTCGGCACAAAAATAACAGAAATACTCAAAGAAATTGCCCTATAAATCCCGCTGTAACCTTTAGTGGCTATTACGTCACACGTCATAACAAAATGCCATTTTGGAAATCACATTTCCCCATTGGATTCCATGTTGTAAAAATATGGATCTCAGAATCAGTTTTTCTTTATCCTTCTCGCTCTTTCTTATAGAATTAGTAAGAGATGACATCGTTACAAGCAAATATTAGCGCACCCGTACATCTTGTTATTTCTATATTGATTGGTTAATTAAGATACTTACATACAGATTAATTTAGATATGAAAAGAAATAGTTCTTCCAATTTATTTTTATTTTGTTGACCTTAGATGAGAAACTATGCAACTTTGTAGTACTTTCAGTAAATTATAGATAATCTATTTAGTAATATTATAAATTTGAAAGTTTGTTTGTTTGTTTGTTTGTTTGTTTGTCTGTCTTTCACGTCAAACAGAGCAACGAATTAGTGTGATTTTTTTATGTGGAGATAGTTGAAGGCTATTTTATTTCTCATTCTATTCCCCTCGATTTGACGCGAATAAAAGTTAGTTATGAATAAATTATTACAAATAAATAAGTATTAATCACACTTGTTGCGACTCAAGCCCATTTGGGGAGGGCGGGGATTTTTATAGGCCGGCAACGCTTCTGTGACCCCGCGGGTGTTACAGTTGTCTATGGGCGGCGGTGATCACTTAACATCACGTGACCCGCCTGCTCGTTTACATCCTTATGACATAAAAAAAAATTAAGGGCCCTGACGGGCGCTGCAATGAGAGATGGGCTATTTCAATTATATGAAAAAAACTAAAAGTAACCGTGTGAAAGAGTTAATTAAATACCTGTTTATTTGGCATGAAATTGTCACAAACATACATTTTCACAAACTTTCAAATTTAAAATATAAGTATCATAAAATTTTGGGAGTTTTATTACCTCTTAAACAGTCCGTATGTATGAATATTATGTACTTATGTGACTGTACATGTAAGTACGAACTCCTTAACTGTCATGTGTATTTGCCATGCCATCACAGGCCTTATAATCTATACATATAATAAAATTGTAACTGACCTTTGTCTGTACATGAGAGATATTTAAGAAAAAAAATATATAAGGGCTCTTTATAGGGCTTATAGAAGTTAAAACCATAGTTTTTAGAATT
>JADGIL010013494.1:0-28356 GCA_020352625.1 Cactoblastis cactorum
TCTTGGATGTTTATCTATATATGTATTTATTATAAAATATAGTATCGTTGAGTTAGTATCCCAAAATCCAAGTCTCGAAATTAGTTTGGGGCTAACTCAATTTGTGTGATTTGTTCCTATATATTTATAAAATTATTAATTTCAGTTTCATAAACGCTTTTATATATGAGAATGCTTATTAATTTGTCTAAAAAGTCGTTAAACGACAATATGTTTTATTGTAGATTCAACATTATTAATAAGTATAATTTTTGTTAATGGGATGATAAAACATAATTAATTAATATCAATAAAAAGTTAATGAACAATGTAAACAAATGTTTACATTAAGCATAGCTGTGGTAACAATCATCATTAGCGAATTATAAGATATAACGATATAAATCTTAATAATACCATTAAAGCAACAACGGATGTTAATAACTGTTAATTGTTTCCTTAACTTCTCACGTCGACATCGTGAGGAAAGCTCGAACAATCATAAAATATTGTCTGTACTAAGTTGCATTAACCCCAATGAACTTGATTGAGTTAGTACTTTTTACATGGAATAATTCTCAAAATTTTTTTATAAAAAGAAGTATTACTTGTTAAAAAAATATATATTCTCAAAATTATGTAGCATAAAAGAATAGTTTTATGAGAATAAATTAAAAATAAATAAACCAAACAAAAGACATCAACGCGTTTAAACAGAAAAACATTTACATATTCTAGTGACTAATGCCGCCCTCCACTTATTCAGGTTATTTTATACTAGGATTAAAATAAAAAAATCTTTTATACTTGATATACCAGTTCATATTAATGCTTTATGAAAGTTATCAAAAACAAGAAAAACAGTGGAAAATAAAACAAGGTAATATATATTATTAATATATTCAGTTGAAAAAGTTTTATACATTGTAAGTGAAACATAAATGTAGATACAATTGATACAGGTTGACTAAAACAAAGTAATTATTGAAAAAATTCTTCATTTATAAGATAAGACAATTGTTAAATATAATTTTAAAAAGTATACAATCTCGTGCACCATAAATTAAAAATGTTTCTTTAACTGCATACAACGAGTTCCATTTCAAGCTAACGTTAGTCACATACTATACTAAAAAGGGCTGCAGCTTTACTGGAAATCGTGTTAACAACAGTTATAACCGCGTTATAGTGAAGAAATGCGGCAGTTGATATCTCACGCTCGTACTCGGGTCAGGGTCAAAAGACATGCCTCGATCAAAGCACCAGACAAAAATCGATATTGATTAATTTTACTCGATAACATTATTTTCGTTTTATGAGTGATTTGCTTTATGTTGACGAAATGATGGTTCACAATGAAAACTGCTTAAAATTATATAAAAACTAGATTTTATTGGGGGCTACGCCCGCTTCTCCTAATTCCCGTTCTCGTGGGAGTTTTTCAAAATCCCGTCTTAACGAGCACCCAAAGGAACCAAAATTTAATACCCCTCACTTCTAGTTTCTGAGATTTCGTGATGAGCGAGTTAGTGACTTTTCGCTTTAAGATATGTGTAAATAAAAAAAGAAAAAATGTATTGTCCTCTTGAATTATTTTATCTTATAGATTTGATATAAATTGTTTTGTGCGGAAAGAAAGTTAAGCAAGTAGCCATAAAAAGATTATATTTATTTATATTGGTATACAAACCACTTAATTAACTCGATTTGAACTCAGTTTTCGGTAGATAACTCAAAAGCTATCAATTTAATAAACTGTTATTTATTTCAATTAAGAGTTATATCTGAAGTCTTATTGCATCTTAAAACCTTTTTACGATTATAAGCGAAATATATAATATTTTTTAGACTTATAATAAATAATCAAAGAAATTGTTGTAAATCTTTATAAGTATATATATATTATCATTAAATAAAAGTAATAAAAATATTTATTCGTTAAATAGTGAATGATAAGTAGACTCCTATCGCTTACAGCTTTGCTAAAGAAACCTTATGCAGAGTAACTATATGATGTAAAATTGAATTTATAACAGCAATCGCCATCCAACTGCGCTCTTTATAACTAGTATCATATTAGATACCTGTTAACTTTAACATGACACTGTTGTTTTGCTTTAAGATTGCAATCATCTCACTACTCGTTTTTATGGGCAAATTGTACAGTAACTATACTCGTATAGAAACTATTCCGTTATCAACAAATTCAATCCCTCGTATTTCCTCTCCTATAATGGTGAATCGCAATTAGATATAAGATACGAGATTCCTCTATCTAATGATCAAATAGAGTAACCATTAATTTTGTACTAGTATGTTCAATGTAGTCGCATTTATACGTGTATTTTCCGTGTCCAATGCATGCATAATGAAATGAAAGAAATTTAATAAATATATATTAACTGCTTTTACAGAATAAATTTTATGGCCGTTCTGATTGTTATCAAAATCCAGTCCTACATATATCGACTCCTTTCATATTGTCAATAAAAATTTTGAATTATACTCCAGATTTTAATGTAAGGTAATAAGCAATGAAATATCACAAGCTAAAAACAAACAGCGATCACGTTCGCTATGAATGGATCATTTAGCATCTTATTTAGTATTGATATACATCAAATAGGCGGCATTACAGACGACAAGTTCAAATAATTTCATCAATTATGAGTACAATGGCCGAATATGCTGAATCACGGGCTCAGTTGTCTGCATATTGCTGCAAAAAGCAGGAGCCGCGAAGTCGCAGCGGAGTTCGTGCGTGCGCCTAACGGTGACCATACACCAATTGAATAGAATTTTTTACCAACCGTGAGATAGTTTTCGTCGTGTCTCGGCCCTATTTTACCTATAATTGAATCACGACGGATGTAGACCTTGTTAAACCCTATGAAAATACCATTTTATAGCAATAGCGCGCTGTTGAAATATCCCGACTCGACGCGGAAGTCGTAGAGAGTTTAAATTAAATAAAGTAATTAAATCTCCTACTTAATTTACGATTGGACTTCGAGTAAATCAATGGCCAATAATTGCAGGTTTACTTTACTAAGACTGGCTCCGTGGGTGTTTCGCGATCGTTAGTTAATCATGTATTAATACTGAGATTGCGGTATTTATGTATGATAGAATAACGGCCTTGGACGGTGGCCTTGCCACCGGCATCAATATCTAACGGGTCAATGCCCGCCTCTTCGGTTATTGCTGATTGAAAATTAGCCTATCGTGTTTTTATTAACAAGCGTATTTAAAATTATCTGTACTAAAGTGATTTATGTGTTAATCAGCGTTTGCTACATTGAATATTTGTAAATTTTTTGTGATTTCATGGAGATTTGATATTTCTGACGCTGTAAATTAAAATATCTAAACGAATAATAACGTATTTTATAACAGATTAAATAAATATGATCGTCATTATACATTAGAATGTACACTTAATTAAATGCAAAATAGTTACAACTCATGACCCATATTCACAATATTCCCATGGTGTTTACGAGTATCAGAGTCAATGAGACATATAATGGTATGGCATGTAGTTTAATGTTATTCGAAGCACGAGTTGAGATAACGGAATGTATCGTATCTAACAAGATTGTCCACGGAACCCAGTTCGATTCCAGCAGGACCGTTATCGGCTCTCGCGGATACTTCCGAGCTTGGGTACATACCAAGTCGGATTTGGAGCAATTTGCTCCTTTTAAGAGTTCTACTTCTTAGAAAATATATTTCTTGATAAAGATACAGTATACACCCTTACAGAGTAAGGGTGATACTGTATCTGTAGGATTTTTTTTCCTTACGGAGTAAACAGAGCCGCAGGCCATGCTTAGCAAAATAGTGAACTAATTGGTGGAACGGAGATTCAGAAATGGTGACAGTTTGATCAGTGCCTATGAGAATTCCTGTTTCAACTCCTTTCCCTTGACTGACTTTGAATTTAAAATCCGAGAAGTATATAGAATATAGTGCAGCTGGCACATTCTACGTTTTTTTTACTCTCAGACTATCATGGAATTATTAATTATTAAATTCCGTATTAAACTTATAATTGTTTCGGGACGGGTATGACCGTTTGATGCATAAATTTGTGTAGGCTAAAATGTAGTGAAAATTACTAGCGCACTTTAGTCTTTGTTTTTTATTATTTAGCAATATTGTTCTTAATAATAATATTGCTAAAGAATAACTTAACTTTGGTTTATTATTAATAAATATTTGGTTAAATTGCACATTTTAATTGACTAAAAATGCTTTGATTTCATTACGTGCCTCAACAGTAAATAAGCATATCTTTTTTCTTCTCTATAATGTTAACCAGAACAGTTTTAATTAACGTAGGTATATACAAGTGTTTTGAAGGAAAGTACCAAAAATGTTTGTTTACAAATTATTCAATAAAATCATTTTTTTCTTAAATATACTCAAAATTCTAAGTGTTAAAAAAGAGCGTGGGAATTTTTCAATCAGTTGTTATATTTCGTCGAAGCGTTGCAAATATACCGATGAGTGCAGCAAAGTCAACGACTCCATCACAAAGCATCTACGGTATAGAAATAATTGTATGAATACAATAAATTATGCGTATATTTTAAGTACGAAATAGGGAACTCCAAATTACTCGTAAGTTATAAGGTTGGATACAACACGTTACAATATGTACATGAAATATATATCTGATAGATAAATCGTTTATGCTCGTTGTTAGTCTTCAGTTCCACTGCTGAGCAAACATCTTCTCATTTTTCTACTACGTTCAATGTAAAAATTAAATATATTTTGCGACATATCAGCGAGCAAAATTTGCAACGAATAACATTGATTATATAATAAAGACAAATTTTAATTTACTTATTTTAAAATTTAAGCTTAAATTGCGTGAAACTTCTGTGCATTCCATTGTTTTACTATCGGTACTAAGGTCCTGACCTCTGACGAACATTATGCAACATCATTCGCGAATCCCATTATGGACTAGGACAGTATTATATTATCTCTGGTACAGCGATATAATATTTTTTCTTTGTGATTTATCTGCGTGACTGTTAATTTTACTTTATCATTAATGCAAAAGAACTAATTTGTCATTTCCGCGTTATTTGTTTTATTTTTTGCTTCATTATAGTAACGGTATTGATTGCATACCAAGAAACACACTTATTTAGTACCGGAAAAGACTACCCGTTCGTATCCAATACAAACATATTTAATAATAATTGTTATTATGTATACTTGTACATTGAATGTGTCTGATTTAAAATTTTAGTAATAGTTTTATTTATGTTTTAGAATAAAATAATACCAAAATAAAACTTTAGTAAGTTTATATTTGTCATATATAATTATTTAATGACTTATTATAAAACAGTTTATAATTATTTTATGATGCAGTTAATATCTGTGCCAGTTAATAGAAAAAAGTAGATACTTAAAAATAAAGGCTGATGTTAGCAGACACATTTTCAGTTAGATGCGAAATTTGCCTTTTGCCCTTATAGATATCGTGTCTTAAGATGTATCTTGCAGGTAAGATGCACCACTGCATCTCAACTTTGTTGCTCTTGCCGACATAACATACCAAGGAATGGCATTACTGTAATAGGTTAAACACTAGCAAATTATGACGTCATGTAGTATTGAGATGGTTTGCGAAACTGGACATAATCATCGCTAGAGGTCCTGCATACCCACCGTTCTACAGCTTAATAATTACTGTGAAAGTCTTACCTTGTTATAATTGAATAATGTTTTTAAGTCAAATAAAAACATAGCAACAGAAACTTCTCTGTGTGATCTTATTGTAAAAAACATGGTAGCCTGCGGGTTTTTTGTGCGTGGGTTTAACTACCCGTTAAAATAACTTTTGTACTTTATCTTATATTAAAAATGACATATGTCATTTGTTTTCAACAAAATATTTAATTGATTTTAATATTTAACACAACTGTTCGCCTATAACCGTGCCGTATTCATAGAAGGAAACTGAAATTAAAGATGAAAGAATAAGTTATTTTGAATAAAATATAAATAATGACATTCTTTATATTTTATTTTTTTAAGGACTGTGACAAAACTTTCTGTATATATTTCATTAAATATATACAGAAAGCTTTGTCGCAACCTTATTTTTACATTTACCAATCTACTATTTCTATTCGATTAGAACTGTCAGGAAAACGTTTGTATTATTGGATTTTTAGGAAAATGGACTAATATTTGGGAATGGAAACTGGAATATATTTATTTAACTTTACTGTTCAAAAAGCAGTTGAGCAATTGAACTTTTTTTTCATATGACGAACTTAATGTTAAATTATTCTCTCATATTTGGATCATCAATAATTTTATTTACAAATACATAAAAATATAAGATTTGATTACTGTGAATTATCTGAGAGCGAAAGAAAAAATCAGAATGTTCCAGTGCTTCTTTTCCCGCGCAGACGATAAAAGTAAATCAGGGAAAAAAGGCAGGAATTTCTTCTCATAAGGGATGGGCTAGAAACCTGTCAATAAATAACAATCACTATTGAGCTAATTTAACATTTTATGTAAAAACTTGATTTGCAGTATATGTATTAACGAGAATAAGGTTGCAGTAATTAATTGCAGTTGACCGGATTGAAACATATAGAAGATTAAATTAACCGTAGCAAATATCGCATTAATTAACAAGTGTTGCGATTTTATTTAACTAATCAAAGTTGTTCATCGAAAGTTTTCTATTTGTTGATTTATTTATACAAGTTTCACCTGTCTGTGGTTCTACTATGGAAATGTTTCAGTCTCAGACGTCCAAGTGTGAGGATATCGTCACGTAGGCCTTGGGCGAGTGTGACTCTCATTGTCCAGCCCGGTCAATGGCCCAAATCGCCAGTTAGCGTCACGTGGCCACAAAGTATTGTTCCACTTTGATCCTTAAGAGAAGGGTCTAATATTACTTGAAATAGGTCGTGATCTAGTATTCTGTCGGTTCATTACCACTAATTTCTGTGTATAGGCATTCTCATGGATTTTCCATTTAACTTTGAACTAATAGTTACTTTTGTTATTATATCCAATTGGGAACCATAGGTACAGAAGATCGTGCGAAATTAAAAGGTACCTTTACCCTAGGTCTACGCCCTAAATACGCGATATACCACAATGTTATTGCATTGCTTAACAAGCATTTGAAATATCGATATAATACTAAGTAATTAACAATATTTTACATGGTACGAGGGTTTTAAAAGGAAATGCTTGCTAAGAATATGTCTCTGCTCGTCTCGGTGACGAGCCCGAGACATTGGCGCTATGTTAACGAATGAATCGATTTGGAATGGTTCAGCGACCGAAAACGTTCTATCCGATTCCTTTATACAATGGTCGTTTTTAAATATTTTCACAATTTATTCTCGTAATGACTGGAAACTTAAATTTCTTTATTTTAAGACGAACATTTTAAAGAAAATCGACCTACATATTTTATGTAGCTTCTGGCTAAACTGACTTCGTCAATAGGTTTGCTCTAATATATGGCATTCAATGCACCTTAGAATCCGAGATTTAAGTCACGTCGGGTGAAGGCTAAGTAATGGGAGGTCGGAAATTGCTCAGTAACTATTCAGAAAACACAATAAGTGTCCACAACAAATGCCAACAAAATAATGATGGAACTAGATTCTGATTTCACACACTCTCAGTTTTCTTTTTGCCCATACGTAATGTTCTTTATGTCATAGAAAATTACTATCTAACGACAATAGAAGCGTAGGTATATAACGCAGTATTTCTACAACATGGATTTGTTCTGGATATGTACTACTGGTCGTCGTTCAAACACCAATTGCGTGTGAAACTCAGAAATTGCTCGAAGCGGCGATCGCTGCGTCAAGCACCTACTGTAATTGCAGTTGCAGGTTGCACTTAGAATCACGCCGCATTGTAGCAATCATGAGCCGATTATGATACTCGCACGCTCAATCGCTCAGCCTAATCAGTGGTCAGATCAGCTATTATGGTTTTTTAGCCTTAAATCATGCTTAAATCTAATAAGAAGAATCTAACAAAAATTAAATTTGTATCACATTTATGCCCCATGTGGACAAATTAACTTTAAAGATTTAAAACTAATTCAAAATCGGTCTGGTTATCTCCACGCAAATTGTAATTTTCTTCAGACGAAACACAATCGTAGTCTCCTAATATTGTGATAGGAGCTAATAATGATGCGCTTATTTGTAAATTATAGAGATTTGAGTTAAATTTCTTTTTTAAACTTAGGAATCATTTAATCGCCTGACTTGTTAATTCTTATTTTAAAACTAAAACTTTTGCTTTTATAAAGATTACTCCTTTCCAATCTTCTCATGACACTATTGTTTTTTATTCATAACATATTTTGATGTTTTGTGAAACACCAAACTGTAGCAAGGCTATCTTAATTTTAGTAGTCAAGTTAGTATTATGTAAGTGTATTTAAATTACTAATAGTCAATTTTATTTGTCTTGTTTTAGAGCCGCCAAGCAACGCGAACCCGCCGGGCGAGCTGCCCGTCACGATCGACCATCAACAGGATACCAACACATCCAGCAATCTCACGAGGAACGATGCCAACTGCGATAAAACAGGAACCTGTTACGATGGTACACCCTCGCTCCTTTTTATACACGCCTTTGCGTAGCATAATGAGCAATTAATACAATTTTATGCATACGATTTGATTGATAAATTGCATGGGTATAATTTAGCCGCAGCGGCTGTGTGTCTGATTGGCTTTTTGACTTTGATTCTGATAGATATATTATGGAAATATAATAACAAGATGCTATAATTTCTGCAGTACATGATTTCTAGATACAGTTTAGTAAAATAAAATATTTAATATTTCTAAATATTGAATGTTACCTGTATTGTTCTTTATTCAATTTATGTGATAAATAATTATGTGATGATTTATAGCGGTAGGTAAGATCTACTTCTACAAAATAAATATAAAGCAGTATAATTTTCTCCAATTATTTCAGTCAACTTAAAATAAATATACGCATAGCATTTTAAATAAGTCACGAGCCAGTGAAAGGCGTGGGATAGTTTTACAATGTTCCTTTATTTTTAGTGTCGGTGCATTGCAAGGATACCAGGATCGCGATACAAGTCCGCACTAACAAGCCGTTCAACGGACGGATCTATGCGCTCGGACGTTCTGAGACTTGCAACATTGACGTCGTCAACAGCGACCTCTTCCGGCTGGATCTTACAATGGCTGGTCAGGACTGTAACACTCAGAGCGTTGTGAGTATCTACTATCTTCGACAATAACGAACATAAATAAGTATAATTGTCATAGTTTGGTTCTCGAATGGTCTGCATAATCAGACAATAAAATTTATTGTATAGGGTTATGACCTATATAAATAAATATAAAAGGAAAGGGAAACAGATTAAGGTAGCCTCAAAGTAAGTTCGAGACTTGTGTTATGGGATACTAACTCAACGATACTATGTTTTATAACAAATACATATATTGATAAACATCCAAGACCCAGGAAAATCAGAAAAATGTCATTTTTTCCATCATGTCCTCATCGGGGGTCAATTAAATCTAGAAATAAACCCAAACCCATGTTAACCATTACGCCACGGATTTCAATAATATTCATAAAAAGTTGATAAGTATTTGATTACAATTCCATATTACGCAAAAGGCATAATTTTGTTCAAGTCAAGCCCTCACAGTCGTACCTATATACATATGTATAAAAATAACTAAAACACAAATGTTAACGTTTGTTAAATTCTAGACTGGCGTCTATTCAAATACCGTAGTTCTTCAACACCACAGCGTCGTGATGACAAAGGCCGATAAAATCTACAAAGTCAAGTGCACATACGATATGAGCTCGAAGAACATCACTTTCGGAATGGTGCCAATCAGGTCAGTATGCCGCGAGAACAATAAATATACTCATTCTCAACGCAGAAATATTTCGAGTAACAAATGTATAAAGTATTCAGAAGTGCTCCTAAAGCGGACGTGACATGATTGAAATTAGAAAAATGAGGCTGTTACCAACGTATGTGAAGAACTTTGTAAACTAGTAAGGTAGATGGTTGTTGCATTATAAACGCATAACGATTAGTGTGAATATGTGAGTGTTGGCAGGTGCGCCGTGGTCCTCATAACAAACTTTAGGGCACAGGTCTTACTTATAGCGTAAAGCGGAGAATCCAAAGGAGAATAGTTAAGAAATTATTTTAGATAATAATTTGGTAGATTAAGATTAATTAACTGAAAACTTGTAAAATAATGTGCTCCTATCAATTTTTATACCCATTAAATTACGGTTTAGATTTTAAATGTCATTATAATTTTCGAAGGTAAAGCTTTTTTAATGCTTAGGTTAAATAATAATAATAAATGTATTATTCTATACTTGTTAATACCCGCGATTTCGTCCGCGTAGATTTACGATGTTTGAAATCCGTCGGGAATTGTTCATTTTTCCGGGATTAAAGGTAGCTTATCTTTTATTCTAGGCCATAGTCCATCGCTGTGTCAAATTTCATCCAGACAGATAAAGTCCGATAAAGAGTCCCTACGTTTTTCTTAAATATCTCCTATGTACAGACATAGTTCAGTTACAATTTTATTATATGTATGGATTCTGTCTGTGATTGTATTCTATTGTAATTATTGGGGAACTTTCAATTAGTGAAATTAAATTTTCGCAATAAATCGTTCTCGTTGTAAATCAGACATCAGCCTAATTTAACATTTTGTATTTTTAACGGATACGCGATAACTATAATGATTGCTGTCGATGAAGCTCATGTGACTACTTGATGGGCTTTCATAATGATGGCACTTACTATGTACGACGGCTTACACTGTATTACAACGTGTAAAATGTATCATTACATCAAGCCTAAGGACATTTTATTACTTCATTATAACCTTTTAATATAATGAAGTAATTGAATTATAGCAGTATTAAGTATAGTTATTTATATTATAGGCTTGTATGTTATCTTTTGATCTGGTCGATCTGATAAGGTGAATATATGGTCATATATGTATGTATAAGATCAGATTGGAGCTTTCAGCTTTATCTGATTTCTGCGTGTTAATTAAGTTTAATGATGTGGTCTGCAGAGATCCGGAGATGATTTCTATCACTGCGTCGCCTGAGGCTCCACCACCAAGGATTCGCATCCTGGACGCTCGCCAACGCGAGGTGGAAACTGTGCGCATTGGAGACCGTCTTACCTTCCGTATTGAAATTCCTGACGACAGTAAGTTCCACATTTGTTTTGTTGTATTTTTTTGCTTAATATTTTTGGAGTCAACTTCATTCAATGGGTTAAAACATTATTGATTTCATTCCAGCTCCCTACGGTATTTTCGCGCGCAGCTGTGTCGCTATGGCTAAGGACTCCAAGAGCACGTTCCAAATCATCGACGATGAAGGGTAATTTTAGTAATTTCGAAATAATATGCTATACTCGAGATCTGCTGCTTAATTGCTTATAAGGGGCCGCTTAAATTATTTATGTAGTTACCCAAAGCGGCAGATGCCCTGGACAGAAATGTATATAAGTATATGAAAGACAATTGGGTACAACATCTGAAGGCTAAATAAAAATAGTAGTTTTGCCATGAGTGATCTTTAAAGATATTGATAAAGGAGATTAAACACTGATAAATACTTTTGTATATGCAAGTTCGAATTGAAATTAATCTTGTATATATTTTTAGATGTCCAGTGGATCCATCCATATTCCCAGCGTTTTCACCTGACGGTAATGCGCTGCAGTCAGTGTATGAAGCCTTCAGATTTACGGAGTCCTACGGCGTCATATTCCAATGCAATGTCAAGTACTGTCTCGGACACTGTGAGCCGGTGAGTACATACTATTTAAGGCGCGAAACAAGTATTTTTATTCCATTGTCATAGTTCATAGTAAAATCTAAAAATGGGTAGATATTAACGCACTAGATTTCCCAATGATACTGTTATAGTCGTGTAGATGCTAAATGAAGGCTGGTTCCAACTGGGAATGTTGGAAATTAGTGAAAAGGTGTCTTTCTAGCAGTGAATACATAAGTGTAAAGATAAATGGTGCTGATATTCGCAAGTGTCAATTTGGCAAAGGCTTTTTCAGAGCAAAGCAAACAACACAATAAGACCACTATGACAATTTCCTTAGCGTGGTTTTTAATAATAGGTTTATTCACGCTACTTACAACTCTAAGCCTATTCAATACTTAATGTTACCAACTACCATATTTTTGGTTTTTAATACGAAAACCGAGCAAAAGGGTAACGTGTATAATATAATAACCATTAATAATAGGTAATAATACAAATGCATGAATGCTAATAACCATTCAAACAATTCGTTCATTCAAGTCTTGTTCTTATTGAAAAGAAATGTAAATAAGTACTAATATTGCAAACATTTCTTTCGCATTGAAATATTTTGAAACGAATGCTCTTGGCAACTAAATACCTGTGAATGAGAGAAGTATTTAGTTGCCAAGTTCTTATACATACCGACTCAACAATTATTTATGTAGCATAAAAAGAATATTAATGTGTTAAAAGAGCTTGGTGTACAATTAGTATACGTAAAGTCCTTGTCTTTGAACCGAGAGCGCGCTGGTTCGATTCATTTATGTCCTACCTAACGGAAAAAAATTATGATTAGATCGGGTTATGGGGTTTCATCTTCAATATGGATTTATTACTAAATATAATTACGTTAGACTGATCACTTCATGCCACTAGCGTCTCTAAATGGAAATACTCCATACTTAATATTATAAATGGGAAAGTTTGTTTGTCCGTCTTTCGCGTCAAAACGGAGAAACGGATTAGTGTGATTATTTATGTGGAGATAGTTGAAGGGCTGAAGAGTGGCAGAGGCTACTTTTTGTCTCTAAGCTAGTAATAAATAAAACAATTTACCCTGACATTTTAGGCCGTGTGCGATTGGGGTCGAGAGTCGCTGGAGTCCTGGGGCAGAAGGAAGCGTTCACTGCCTCAGAATGAGACCGGAGAGGCTCACACGCAGGAGGAGGACATGAACATCTCCCAAGAGATCTTAGTTCTGGACTTTGGTGATGAACGCCAGAGCACCGACTTTTTGAGGTCCGATAAACCTGGTGGCGTCGCCTCTGAAGCTAACTACGGCGGTAAGTTTCTTAATAAAATTTTATATTTTATAACCTAAGTAAAAAACGTTGTACCTACAAAGTTTGTGTGAATAATCGTCGTATTGAATGATAAAGTTATTTTAAGAAATCATCTGATAACTTTATACATCTTTTCACGAAGATAATATTTAAATGAATCAAATTATATAGTCTTATGTGCAAATTGACTTTATCATATTCATTGTAATGTACAGCTACAACAGTGGCCATATATCATTTAGTATTATTATCAATATAAGTGTATGAGTGGTTTAACAACTTTTTCGCATTGTTATCTGTGATTTGTCGCTGACAAGCGTGAAACCAGTTCAGAGGCGGACCGAGCGCGTCAACTCAATTTGTACCAATAAGTACTTACACGTAAATGGAGGGACGATAGCTCATACGAAATTAGTTTATAGAGATGTCACCTGAAGTTAAACCATTTTGTTTCAATACATCCATACTATATTAAAAATGTAAAAAGTGTTTTTGTTTGTTTGTCCGTTTTTTACGTTAAAACTGAGCAATGTCCTAGAGACTTAATGTGACGCGAGCAAAGCCGCGAGCAAAAGCTAATTTGAAATATTTTCTTTTTTTTTAGATTGGAGTGCATTTGACATTTGAAATATTGGTGGTCACAAATTGTTTATTTACTATTGCCTTCATAGTCCCTAACTAATATGAAGAAATAATTAAAACCAGTCACAATACAGCAAATTAAGTGATTCAATGGTTATTAAGACTTTTTCCTTTTTCACAGAAAAAACAGTGACAATAGTAGAGCCCTGTCCCAGCAAGTCATCAGTCCTGCTGCTGGGAGTGGCGTGCGCCCTACTAGTACTGTTGTACATCGCGACCATCTTCTGCTACTACATGCGCAAGTGGCTTACCCCACCCAAGCACATGTCCTAAGCAGCCACCCGCTGCCGCCTCCAACGTTTTTCTATTGAGAAACTTGTGATACAAATGACTGATAACAAAAACATGCGCCGCCAAGCCGTCCATTAATTTTAAGTATTACGAATCGTGAATCTCGTGGTGTAACGATTTGGCCAATTTGGTATTCAGATATTATTGTAACCACCGCGTGTTTTGCATTTACTTAGTAATAATTTAACGCATTTAGAAGCATTTATTAATATTAAGTATGGGTAGTCGAATCAACGAATGCCTGATTAGTTACGTTTACAAACTTTTCAGGCTAGTAATTTTCCCTTAATGCTGCAGTTAAAGGGTACCTTTTTAAGAAAATGCATTTATTAGATAAGTATAAAACCAGTTATGTACAATTTTTGAGTAATCATGATAGTACACAACAATTATCACAAAAAGTAATTCGGAATAGTCCCTGAAAACTAGTTCAATGTAAAACATTTTATTTTTGTTTTAGATTTTAAGTTTGAGGGAATTATTCTGAATATATCGATTGATAAGTACATATTATTAGTTTTTATAGACAAATATCATAAAATAATTTTGTTTGGAATAGTTAGGTCACATATTCGGGAATCAATTATTAAAAGAAGATAGCTATCTTCTGTTTTTATAACAAGAATCACATTAATTTTTTGTAAATACAATCTATATTTTTTTCTCTTATTTTGCTATCGATTTAGAATTCCTTACGAACTTTCAGTTGGGTTTTGCAGAAATTCAAATTAATTTTTGTATTTATTGTACCAAGTACATGATGACAACATAGTTTCTCTTAACCCAACTTGAGATTTCTTTTTAATTATTTATTTAGACTAATTAATTAATTTACCTATTTATTACTTTTTCAATATAATTAACAAATTATAATAAACTTGTACAAATTTTTCTGTTTTTTATTTCATTTTCAAGAATAAAAAGTTAACAGGATTAATAAACAATATTAACAGTTAGGAATAAATTATTTCAGACTAAACCATAGCTAAAACTAAAATTTTATACCCATTTCTATTGGGGTAATCATTTGTAAACAATTTTTAAACAAATTTTCACAGTAACAGGCCAACAACCCATTCATTTACAAGAATATTTTTACATCAACTATAAAAACTTTATGACTTTATTTCATGTTAAGTTTCAAAAGTGCATGTAGAGCAATATCAGCTCAAGCTATGACTTAAAACATCAGTATGTACATATATTATATTTTGTTTAACTACCTCTGTACTTTATTACAAAAAATTCTAGCTATTGTATGATCTATAAAGCTTGAGTCAGTAATTTGTTATAAACATCATTTAAAATTTGTTGCTGAACAGGTACTTCTAAATCTACACATTTACAGTTAAATACATTACAAAAAGTTTTGAGGAACATCGGGATTGCCTTTTCTGTATTAATATCAACTCCAGTTTCCTTGGCTAGTGAAGTGACACCCATGTCATCGATCCCGCAAGGGTCAATATGGTTGAACCAAGATAGATCATTATCACAATTTATTGAGATTCCATGGGTAGTGACATAACGTGATGCATGGATACCTATTGCTGCAATTTTGCTGTCATCCACCCAAACTCCAGTGTGTATGGAGCGATTTGCTTTGATACCTGAAAAATCAACAACTTATATTTAAAAAATATATGTTATAAATAATTTTAGCTACTTGATTGTAGTATGTATAAAACACATAACATGGGACTTTTATGAGTTGTTATTGCATAAAAAAAACTCTATTCAAAAAAACTCACCTAGTTCTTCACACATTTTGATTACAGTCTCTTCAAGATTATTGACATACCATTTGACACTTGTTTTGAAATGTTTTAAATTTATGACAGGATATGCTACCAGTTGTCCAGGGCCGTGAAAAGTAATCAAACCACCTCTGTTAGTCTTTCTGAACTCTGCTCCAAGCGAACGTAACCTTAAAATTTCCTCTTTAGATGTTTCATCCCGTATTCCTGAAACAAAAGGTTACGTGATGCATTTAATAATGAATTTAAATAAAGCCCAATTATTTACAGCTATATTAAATTATATATATTTCTATATATAATACAGGTAAGTTATGAATTCTCTAACCAACTGTATAAACAGGCTTGTGTTCTACAAGCAAGAGAGTATCGTAGTTCTCTTCAAGTCCTTTCATCATAGAATCTAGGTGTTTCCGTGCAATTGTGACTTGTATTTTATGTGCGGTATCATAACTCATAAGTCCCAGTTTCCAAACTTTTACGATATTTTGCATTTTTTAAAAATATTGGAAATTTTACAAATAATTTTAAGCCTATACTTTTTATAAACAAAAGACAAGACAGTGTCAGTTTGATTTAACTTGACTTTGACGTATATTATTTATTTGACAACTTCTTTTGATCTGGTAAATTAAGTGTTGCCAGGTTGCCAGTAACATCGATCTATACTTGATGTCTTTTATTGAAATTAAAATTATAGTAATATTCAATAAGACAAGATTAAGATTAATTTGATTGTTTAGTTACAATGGCTTTATTTTTATTCGTAATGTTTTATACGTACCTATTTTATATGTCTTGGTACATACTTGAATTATCTATTCATAGATGTCTCTTTATAGACCTAGCACGCTAATTTTTTATTAGTTTCGCTACTCTTTACTAGATGATGCTGTTCAAAGATATTTTGTACCTACTTATCTACAGTTCTGTTTCGTGGATAACTTGGTCAAGGGATATACCTACCCGTATAGGTATTTTCAATCTGTTTGGTTCAGTTTTCTGTGTCCCTTGCTCGTAGGGCGGTGTTTCGTGTGTTACGTAAACCTGCTGTCAATATAAACATTGTATTTTTAAGCTGAGAGAAATAACTTTGTCTAGAATTGGTGCATTAAAGAAGGCTCCTTGTTAAGAGTGACTGTACATAGTATATCTATTTGTGCTTAAAATACCAATAAATCTGTATAAAATGTTCAGTGAGATTTTAATTCAAGTTAAGTTCGAATGAGATTATAACTCTTATGACAACAGGAATATTATCGTTGTATGTTTTGTTGGGACAAAGTGTTTGTGAGATCAGAGATGTGGTGCTCAATGAAACGATGACAAAGGGGGTAAGCAGAGTACCTTTATTTTAAAATTATTTGGATATTTAAGTACCTCTTTGAAATCTATTATTATTCATTCGTATAACTACGAGAGCAAGTGTGCTTACTTTAAGTTTTCAAAGTTTACTTGATGCATTAGATAGATAAAAATACAGTAGAAAATCAAGTATTTCATTAGATGGGTACCTACTATAATATCTTGTCAGCCCCTTGCTTGGTTACAATAAATTATATCCCTCGGGAACCATATATTTTTTCAGAATAAAGTAGGTAGCCTACCTTTTTATCTAGGTCATAGTCCATCGCTATGCCAAATTTCATCCAGATTTGTTCTGTAGTTTTTGTGTGATGCGCGTACAAACATACAGACAAAAATTCGTTTTGGCTTCTATAGGTGCTAAAAAGAGCCCCTATATTTGTTTTTCTTAAATATCTCCCATGTACAGACATAGCTCAGTTACAATTTTATTATACGTACAGATGCGAAAGTTTGTGAGGATCCGCGGATGAGGAGAAGCCGCGGGAAAAAGCTAGTTGTTTATAAGTACCCTACATTTTTAAACAAAAAAATATAATAGAACAGAAAAAGTTCAACATCCACACATGAGATGTAAAACATCTAAAAAACATCATGTAAAACATTTTTCTTGTATAAATTCTTAACGGTTACAGTTTTATTTTCAGTACTATTACTGAAGTTATGAATAACTAAACAATTACACATAGAATTAAGCTGAGGTACATAAATAGGCAAGGCAGGCGTATACAAATCTTGGTTTATCTTTTTTTATTACGAAACTTAAAAAATCGGTCAAGTGCGAGTCGGACTCGCGCGTGACAAGTTCCGTACCATTTTCTATGTACATGAAACGGCAAATATTTTTTGAATATTTCAAGTGTCTACCTGTTGCCATTATCGATATCAAGCTAAAACAAGCAAAAAAAATCACGTTGGTTGTATTTGAATCTCCTTATACATTTATTTTCATTTTAGTACTTGTTGTTATAGCGGCAACAAAAATACATCATCTGTGAAAGTTTCAACTGTCTAGCTATCACGGTTTATGAGACAGCCTGTTCACAAACAGACAAACAGCGAAGCCTTAGTAATAGGGTTCCCGTTTTACCCTTCAGGTATGGAACCCAATAAAATAGACCCGATTCTTTAGAGCGCCACAACTGATGTTTTGGAGTCGAGTTGATTCATTATCAAGTTAACGATATTTGGTACTAAAGTAATTAAAGTTCATGTAGATTGTACCTAGCTATATCTATACATGTAGTAAAATTTTAACCCATCTATGTCTGTACATTTGTAGGTACCTGGAAGATACTAAAGACCTACATCGAAGATATTAAAGAAAACAATTCTTTGGACCTACAGAAGCTAAAACAATTACTTTTAAAATTTTTGTCTATATATGTATCTGTAAGTATGTTTGTAGCGCATTTCGCAAAAAATACTGTATGGAATTTGATGCGATTTACACAGTTGTATCGCTAGAAGGTCTTACTTAAAATATAACGTTGGTTTCATCTTGATACTTTGTTTGGAACCCGACATATTGACTATAGGTATTATAGGAGTAAAACTAAAAAATAAATAAGTTTGTGTTTTTTTTTACACACTGACAACGAAGTACCTACACCTACATATGAAATATATAATTTTTTGACCACTTCCTGTCACAAGACAAAATATAATAGTTGCGCACGCGCACCCTTAGTTGCGTGCGCACCCCAATAGAACAACTATAAATATAGACATGTTGGCAGGAAGCGCCCGGTTCTTGCTATACGGAACATTGTTTACCTTACATGGTTACCCTACGAGTGCTAGTGGTGAAATACTAGATGAGGTGTTTGACCCCCGCAAGTTGCGGTAACATGTGTGGCATAAAAAGAGGTTTAATTTATTAGCTGGCAAATCCTTAATGTAATTAAGTATATAGTTACATTTTGACTAATACTACTATAGTGTACTTTTATCCTTACCTAACTACTATCTGGCTTGTTTACTGTTAATCGTTTATCCTTGGGTTTGCAAATCATTTTCTAAGTGACAATGACGAGTATATATTTAACCCTTAACCTTAAGTACTATATGAATTTAACTATGCCAGTACATGCATACTATTGTCATTATTTAGCGGGTCTGAAGCCCGGCCATTTACGTTGCCATGCCAACGACGCACTGGGTCTTGCATCTCCGTGACAAGAATGTTAAGCTTTGGATCGATGACGCTCACTCACACCTTTTTTCTTAGCTGATAATAAATCATTTTCGCTGGATGAAAACACGTCATGTATGTGTGAATTTGAGTAATTATTGATTTTCCACAAAATATCTTTACGTTTATTGTAATCTATACTAATATTACATAGGAAGAGTTTGTTTGGGTATTTGAACTGATCATCTCGGAAACTACTAATCCAATTTGGAAAAATATTTTAGTGTTAGATAGATTCGATCTGTCAAAATGCGAAATAAATTTTGACGACCTCCGTGATGTAACGGTTAACGTACTTGACCGATACTCACGAGGTTCGATCTCCAGTCAGTCATGATGGAAAATTACCTCTTTCTGATTGGCCTGGGTCTTGGATGTTTATCTATATGTATTTATTATAAAATATAGTATCATTGAGTTAGTATCCCATAACAAGTTTCGAACTTACTTTTAGGGCTAACTCAATCTGTGTGATTTGTCCCTATATATTTATTTGGCTTCGCCAGGTCCTGGTAGAAGGGACAGTTTAGATTAACTTCGTCAGGGTTATAATGTCAATGGTCACAATAAGGGATTTTGCAAATCATGCAAAGTGGAGGGGTAAATGTAGAAAGGCGGCGACTTCAGGCTCTAAACTGTTTTGGTCGCTGAGCAGCTTTGGTAACGCTCGGATAAGGGAATAAATAGCGTATAAATTTCGTAACAAAATATTTAAGAAAATGAAAGATAAAAAATACAGTTATTCGTTAAAAGAACTTGAAATTAAACATATGTTAAGTAGGTATTAGAAATTAGTAAAAGGTTCTTGCCGAAAGGTTAACAAGCTTTATGCTACGGCTTTAAGACAGAACGAAGTTTTGCTTGCAATATATTCTTATGCTATTCCATACAATCTCTTCTATAGTTAGAATGTTAATAAGCTAACAATAAGAAGACATTTTATTATGACAGCCTAACTTTTAGTGAAAATGTGTGTAAGCCTACCAAAGCTTTAATTAAGTTGTCAAACATGTAGTTTGCAGTGTTTCATCGCTATAGACTAAAAGCAGGTAAATTCACTTTAACTCGCCGTTTATGTGTCTGGGGCAGGGAGGCAGCAGAATCCACTTTTGGTAGGTAGTTAGTGTTGTAGTCTAACTATTAATTTACTATCTTTGATGAAACTAATGAACGAAAGTTTAGCCGTAAAAACTGTTTGATTACGTGATTAATTATAGAGAAACCTCATTCAATATTCAGTTTTCGCTTTGTTTATTTAGACTTGGTTTTTATATGCACTGTTAATTGTAAGGGCTTTTTTATATGTACAAGTACATATAATATATAAAAAGTGTTATCACCACTATCTACTTTACACTAATTCGTGTATACATATGACTTGTCGTTATACCTCGTAATACTTTTATATATTTTTATTAATACTTTTATACAAGTACTTTGTTATTTAATTATAATTCTTATGCTGTTTAACACTTAATTTTTTTGGTTACCTATCCACTGCGGCAACCTTGTTAAACTAATTTCGCCGTGAACAATAAAGTATACATGCTTCCGCATTCCGAAGCGCTCGTGCCGACACTCCTGCCCCGAGATGTAACTAATTAAGTCATAAAAAGAGGCATTTCCTCAACAGAAGTGTTATTTTGTGACAGCAGCTCTGGGCCCGAGCGTGAGTTATAGTCTCTATCCCCGCTTTTAATTATTCATGAGGCCCGAGTTTCAGCAACTTGGACCGCCATCTGGTGGGCTTCTGTTAAATAATTTGCCTTCACTTCTTCATTTTGTGCGTTTGGTACTTCTTTTTTAATTTTATAAAATCTAGTTGATTATTGAAAACGACACTTCAATATCTTTCTATTATGAAGCTCATCTAACTAATTAATTTATTATACAAATTTAGGCTTAGGTATCTATTATACACTTTTGCAACAAAGTTTTACTTTGGGGATGGTTTGAAGATGTCTAAGATACTTAAATCTAGAATTATGATCTAAAATTTCATAAAAACAAAAGATTTATATGAGTTTTTAATAGAATTTGTTTATCCACAGATGTGGTTGCGGGCGCGGAAAAGCGCGCGGTGAGATGAACTCCGCGGCCTCTAGCCGCAACTACACCTACGACGAGACCATTCAGGTAGGATAACAAGTTTTCTTTATACCCGACTGCGGCAGAAGGAGAGTTATGTTTTTCGGGCGTATGTATGTATGTAGATTTCTATGTTCCCTCCTAGGGCCTCAACGGCTTGAAGGATTTAAACATATGAGGTATCATTCGATTCATCATGACAGTGTGAGTGACACTGGGTACATAAAAAATATAAAAAATGCAAAATGGCCAATTTATGATGTCATAAAGTGAGGATGAAAAAAAAAATCCCCTCCAAACCCATCGAGTGGGGCATCAAAATGAATGCCCTTCAATGGCGATTCTAAATATATACATATCTTGCTGTTTTTATTAGACTTTTCATACTAAAAAGTCTAAAATAAAAATAATTTATAAAAAAAAAAAACGAAATATCCGACTGCAAATGCGAATGACTGACTAAAAAGGAGAAAACAAGCTTTACAATTTAGTTAAATCGTATGCAATATACAATGTATATATTTTAAATAATTACAGGCAGGACAAACAAATATATTAGACATCGTTGTATTTACAAATTCATCATCAGTCATTCGCATTTGCAGTCGGGTATTTTGTTTTATTTTAAATAATTATTTTTTAACTGTCTTTTTTTACTGCAAAAACATTATAGGAATTATTTCACGTTTTCCTATTGTAGGTATATAATGAATCTTGAAAAAATAATACGTAGTGATAATAAATTATTGTATATTAAATAAAAAATTAAATTTCAAATTAAAGTTCAACCTTCAACTAAACAACATTTCACAGCAAAAAAAAACTACTTATAACGTCTAGTAGTACATTCGCGTAAAGCATAACCTCTAGTTTCATTTTACTTTTACATTTCACCACTTTCTCTATGCGGAGGCAGTTTCAGTAGCGCACAATTTCAAATGTATAAAGTACTTTCACCTCAATCGAAATTTTAATATTCACTTAACTCTAAACTGTAATAAAATGGATTAAGGCATGTTTTACTTGGTTAAAGATATAGGGCTCTGAAACTGCAGGCTCTCTGTGATGGCCCGTAAATGCGATTTCGTATGCGCCGTTTAACCAATTTGAATCTTGTTTTCGTGTAGTTAAGGTCGTTATTATTGTAAATTATTGTTTCTGGGATATGGAAGAAGTTTTTCAGGACGCGCCATAACGACACATTAGTCGACATGGGCGCACTTACCTTTATTAATGCGGTACAAGGCTCAGCGCTTATCCCGCCCCGGTGAATTTGCTCTCAATGCTTTATGTTTGGGTCAACGATGACTACCATTTAACTACCTATTAGTCTCCTAACTAGATCTCGACTCATATTGGAAAAGTGGTTTGACCTTTCCGAATCACAGACACATATTGGGATGAAAAGGGATAGCTGGGGTAATGCAAAATTATTATAACCTAGAAAAAGCGCAGATTTTAATGGATTTCAATTTTTTTTTCTTGATTCTATGCGACCTGTGATATATGTTTATTTCAAATTATGTTAAAATTCAAACATAAAGGACTTTAGTTTTCCTGTATAGTGTACTATCTACATGGACTGGTAATGGTATTAAATCTAGCTAATTTTAATATTTTGATTATGAATACATAACTATAACAATTGCCTATATTTTTTTTGCAAAGGTTACTAGAATTAAAATTTATTCGGATTTCCTTACTTTGAATATCAACCTATAATTACGAAAAAGCATCTCAGTAATCCCCTCAACATGTTTTAAAGTTTATTGAGGAGATTTATGGTAAAAATTTTCAAAGCCTCTTAAACATAACAAAAGCAGTTTATCCAGAAAATGTTTGCAAAATGGGACATAATAATATTTAATAACACCAGCAGTTCATAAACAGAAAGGAAAATATAGAAGAATGTATGGCCGCTATTAGAGTACAAATGTCGTTTAGCATTCTAAGCGCTGGAGTTTAATTCGAGGCGTCTGTTATCTGGGCCTTTATTTCTCAGATACAATATTCCCGGGGGCCCGCGACCATTTATCAGCCTGCGACCCACATTGGGCCGACATCTGGTGCCTTCCACACGGAGCCCTATAGTTTCAACTGGAAGAAAACTGGCTGACTACCTTTTTGTGAATGTGTTATATTCAATAATGTTATTTTTGTTCTTGTTTAACTATATAGTTTTTAGAGTTCCATACCTAAAAGGTAAGAATGGGACTATTTCACAGATTATATCCTAATTCCTATAATTTTTTGAAATGTTGTGTTATTCATTACTTGTATTTTCTGAAGGTTTCTGCCGTATCTATTTCGGATCTAGTGTTGCCAGTATGTGAAGCTTCCTCGTAGGTCGTACATACTTGTCATACGCTAATCGATTTTGCGTGAAATACTTTTTTTTTTATTTTAGAAATAAATAATAGATGGCTTTTGTACGGATACCTAATTTTAAAATATTCACATAAATGTTCAGTAAAGGTTGAGAGAGATATATGGGAGTTAAAGGTTAAAATATGTATGAAGATAAAGTTTATGGAGCCAATAGGATACCGCTCAACATCTGCCGACTCGCCCATCGTATTGGACTGCGATTACCGAACGAGATTATAGGAGTAGTTCCACCGCCGCAGTATAACTTGATTTTATCGTGGACTGAATACGCCTCTACATTTATGTCACTGAAAATGTGATTCCTTTGTTTGGGGTAAAACTCAGTCTAGTTCACTCACTAACACTCACAAACTAGGCACTCAGTTTAGTTCGTATATAGTATAAAAAAATTGTTAACCGACAATATCTATTACATACATACATACATACGAGTATATTAAATAAAATTTTCTAGCTAAGATCATAATTACATATGATGTCTAGGTGTAACATAATATACGCTTTATCTAGTATAAGGCTTTTAGCAAAGAGGATTGAGATAGAATTGACAGTACTCTGGAATTTTAATAACATAAATAGCTATAAATGATGGCTAACGTTTTAACGTTGTTTTTGCTGCTCCATCGCATTAAATATCTTTACCAATAATTTCATTTCAGATTTGGTATAGAATCAAATATTTGCCAACCTATTTCAACCTTATATTCCTATAATTCTGGTTTGTTGCAAATATAGCTAAGCTAACCCAGTGAGCCAAATCTACTTTTGGTCACTAAATGGCTGTCGCGAAAGTGGAATCAATATTGCCGTCTGGGGCACCCTCATTCTATTCGATTACTTTATCAGGCTCGCGGCAATATATTGTGATTTTGCTATCTGTATGGCCGGAGATTGGCCTAGTAAATTTGATTAAGGAACAGTTTCCGCAGCAAGGGTTGGCCTAATGCGAGTAATGCGTGGACCACAACGCATTATGGAGGCGCAGTCCAGAAAATCGAATTTTCCGCTCTATGCGCCCGTATTCGCATACCTTTGTACCTTTGTCGGTGTTTTCAGAGCGTGTCGCGTCCACAAACTTTGGGAAAATTACGCCCATTGGGGGTAACTCTTGACTAAATACTATTTTTCAGCGAGATAAGTCAACTGTGACTTTGGCGCAGGTTATAAGATACGGAATGACGTGGCACTCAGAAACTGGGATAAATGTACGATTAGAACACAGCACAATTATGCTTTTTACTACACACATAATATAAATATATGAGTCAATTACAGCTTTTTAATATAAATCATGATGTTAACTACCAGTTTGGTTCAAATTCTAAATATATTAATTTCAAATCTTATCTAATTCTATAATTTATAAAAATTCAAACAAAATATAGAGCGAAACGCAGAAGAATATTGTCATGAATAATTAAATAGATTCAGTCGATGTCGTAAACGTTTCTGACCCAATTTCTTCCGGATACTTATCCGCTATCAGGAAAGTAAACAGCTACCAATTTCGAAGGCAGTTGAATTAACGCGTTTACATAGATTCCAGGGAAGGGCCATAATCCAAATTCAAATTTTCCAAAAGATAAAATGGCTCGGTTGCGCGGATACGGCGGCTTATGGGCCCCGAGTGCCTTCTAGCTTGGCCTCTGCTTAGATACAATACAATAGGGATAAATACACTTTCCCGCTAGTGAAACTTGCTCGTATAAATATTTTAATATTTCCTTAATAATATATCTTAATAATGAGGACCGGTTTATTTGATTTTGTTTTTGATTTTTTTCGTATTTTTGTTTTATTATAAATTTTTGGTTTTCTTTTTGTAATATTATTTACTTTGTGATATTATTAAACCAAGATCAAGTGTAAGTTGAGATTTTATTAGTGAAGTTATATTTAGTTCAGGCATAAAAAAAACAAAACTTCATGACGGTTACAACAGATCCCGAAAAGAAGAAATCATTTATGACAAAAGTTAATGGCATAGTAGTAAATTCTGCCATCTAGTATCGAATAGCGGCGGTAAAAATAACCCTACAAATCAATTACTAGACTATTAGACTAGAGGGCGTGCTTCGATTTTGGGTTTATTTTGATGCATGCTATGAGATATAGTAAAATTATATAAAAATGATAATTATTAATTCGATTATGTAAATTATCAAGTTTAATTATATCCAACGAATAAGACAGGAGTTCAGAATGGCATTATGCTTCTCGAAGCTTTATTTTCATGTCATATAAACATTTATTTTTAATCAAGTAGGTATTGTTCGAATTATTCGATAGCTATTACTCGCTGTTCAATGACCATTTGTCGTAATTAACTGCGTAGGTTAATCTCGCCGCGTCTCGCCGCCGTAAATCACGGCGCGACATCGAGAACTCGTGACAACCAGCTCTGAACCGTGGGGTGTATCAGATAGTGTTTGCGACCTTTAAATTTTCGGTTGCGTGTATAGGCGCTGCTTTTGCTGAAATAATAACTGTAAATAGAATAATAAGTTTAAATTAATAATACCTATTTAAATAACAAACATAAATGATATATAGTATATTTCAACACTTGTATTCTGTATAATATTACTATGTAAATGCCCAGGGCTTTTGAAGAGCGTTACTCAACAGTTATGTACTGAGACTTGAGACACTGCTTCCTTTCTTGAGGTCAATACAAAAAAATATAACATACAAAAAAGTATTTATATATTTTTTAAAGTCCAAACATAAAAATAACAACTCAGACAGAGAAAGCAGCTACTTTTGTTAGTAAATTTATAATACTAAGTATATTAATATAATATTTGATAGAAAATACAAATGCAGATGTCTGTAGGTATAATAGTTTTCATCATAATTCAATTAACGACCTGCTTTGGAACAGTTCTTCATAAAAAACGTGATTAATTGTGTAATTGAAAACGAGTTTTGCAGTCATCTTATATCGAATACATTCGATTATTCTCTGTAAATAACGGAAAAGTGTGGGGCAGCTTCCATCTTCGTCTGAAGGTATATCGGTGACGTCACTTCCCTCAAGCAGTGAATTCTTTTATCAAATCCGAACAAAGCTCACTGCGATTATTCACACGATTGGCCGGTGCTTCTCAAACATAATGAAGATGACCATCTAAAATTTAGTTTTTTACGAAAGGCTATAAATATTTGTTTGTGTAAAAAGTATTATAATTTTAGAATTACGAGTAAATTATAGGAACTTTATTGTAGCCCTTTTTTAAGATGGAGACGATTGTCATTATCATTTTTGTTCTGATTATTATTAATGATCAGTTTGCTCTTGTATAAATTCTATTTTATTGCAATAACCACAAAATATCAATGCAATAAACTTTCTACACTACACACGGTATATGACTTTGATATAATATAAATAAGTAAAATAAGTGATGAATTTTATACCTAAATTCAAAGAAGTTCCCTGCAAGTTCATTACAGATATAAAGTAAATATTATATCGTCTGTACCGATACAAAGTCTCTGCTCAAAGTCAAAATTACTGCCAATATAATCTTTATCTCTTATGAATTTATACCAGGACAAAATGCCTCGAAAGTTTAGGAAGTAACGATTGGAAAGGAAATAAACGATCCCCTTCTTACAACACTAATCCCAAAAGTAGATGGCAATGTGGCGATATTATTAAACAGGGTGTACCTAAAAGATACAACATCAAATAATAGTACATTTAGTGTTTACTATTATTCAAGAAACGATAGTGAGAACGTTGACAAGAAGTATAGAAAACCCGCTTTCGTTATTATTTTGTAAAAGTCAGAATCATAACTATTAAATTTATTTATTTGAACGTTTGTTATCAAAAAAGCATTTTGATTAAAAATCTTGTTATTTTTTGGGACAGTTTTCTATTATTATCATTGTTAAAACGGTTTTGTCATTGTCAAAGCAGTAAGACGTTGAATTTTAAAATATTGATCGAGAAGATACATATTTTAGTTTTTATAAAAGATCTGTTTAATATCTACTTTCATATTTAGAATATTTTTTAAAAATTGGTCAAGTGCGGTTAGACTCTCGCATGAAGGGTTCCTAACCATTAGCCTTCCTAACCAAACGGCAAATATTCCAAACGGTGAATATTTCAAGTGTCTATCTGTTGCCATAATCAATATAGAGCTAAAACAAGCAACAAAATCACGTATGTTATATAGAAGCCCCCCCCCCATAAATATCTTTTCTTTATTTAAATTTAATATTTATTTTTAAAGTTACTATTTGAGTTACTATGAGTTTATGAAGTGACTTTGATTTTGCATGTTATACTGTTAATTTTAATAAATAAATAAAAAAAATGATTTGTAAATATATCAAGCGTCTACCTGTTATCGCTATCAATATCGAGCAAAAATAAGCAAAAAAATTACGTTTGTTGTATGGGAGCCCCCTTTAGAATTTATTTTATTTTTAGTGTTTATTGTTATAGCGGCAA
>JADGIL010013511.1:0-15246 GCA_020352625.1 Cactoblastis cactorum
TAAATTATGATTCCTTGCAGTTACAGATAGCAAAAGTGCTGACAGTGGCCGTTTTTAGCACTTTTAGCTGATGGCGGCGTTAGTGTAGCTTATGAAGCCCCTTAATTTATCAACGTACATTAGTTACAAGTAATTAAATTAAAATTTTAAAATCCCCTGAAACAATGTAACAATACACACGTCTAACATACCTCTCTTTTTGCGTCAGGGATTAAAACATAGCTAAGAACACTCTAGATTAAGTCACTTTTCTAACAAAAGAGTATCATCATTATATCTATAGGTTTATAAGAATACGTACCATCTATATATATAATAAAATTGTAACTAAGCTATGTCTGTACATGGGAGATATTTAAGAAATATTTATAAAGGGGCTTTTTATAGGATCAATAGAAGATTTGTTTTTAGAATTTTTGTCTGTCTATCTATATGTTTGTACGCGCATCACACAAAATCTACAGAACAGATCTCGATGAAATTTGGCACAGCAAAGGGCTATGACCTAGATTAAAAGATAGGCTACTTTTATCCCTGAAAAATGTGCGGTTCCCGAGGGATATAATTTATTGTAACCGAGCAAGTGGCTGACAAGTTATTATATTATGCATTGGTCGGACGAAGTAGCGGGTATTAGCTAGTTAAGAATAAAGATCTATGTATGTTCGGACAAACTATTTTGTAAAAGTATGGTCACATTATGCAGTTATGTTAAAATTCACTTAACAGCATGAAGTGGTTATTATACATATATATTTTGTTTATAGTTAGTCGCTTTATTCTAACTACTAGATATTTTAATTATTAAAAACGATTGTTAATAAATACTAAGTTTGTTTTGTCAAAATAGAAGTATATATCAGATTCAGTTACAATAGCTGGCCCAATTTTGATGCTAAATAAAATTTAATGATGCCAAACGATCATTTTAATTATCTAGCTCTCACTGCGTTTCAACGTCATGTTAAATTGGACGGAATTCAAATTAGAGCGTTCAAACATCCAATTTACGAATTGTATCAATTTATCATTCCAGAACAATTAGTACTGAATATGAACTGAATATTGTAGCAGTTTAACAACTGTTAGTTAGGTTTTTATCAAGAAATGTAGCTTTAAAAGGGTTCGCGAAAGTTTATATTGTTCTGGTATGGTATGGTAAGCGCGTAACTAAGCGAAACTAGACTATGCATTTATATTACCATATTGAAGTCCAAACCTTAAGGTGTGATATTTTTTCTGTAAAATATACCACAAACAATTTACTAGTATTGAAATATCGAGAGCTTCGCTTGATTAATGATTTTGAAAACTCAGATGAAATTAAATTTTAATTCTTGTGCTATACACATACAATTACCTGATTCTGAAACATCTTATTGCTACGAGTATGTCTCGATTTTCTATGATCTGGATATTATAATGTACCCAACCAAGAATTATTGGGATTCAACAAGTTTTATTGATTACTAGATTACCCGAGGATCTTATTTTTATGTTTCTCACTATTTAGATCTCCCCTGAACTCATCATAAAATTCCAAGATAAATATTTCAAGATCATAATTAGCCAAATCAGTACAGCATCCTCGAGTCTTAGCGTGCAAAAAAAACAATTGATTTGTATATAAGATAATTTCTATAGATACAATTTATATAATTTAGATAATAATAACCTTGTCAACAGAAGTGAAAAATATTATTTAAAAAATTTAATGATATCTTAGGTTCTTCTAGGGTCTTCTCTACATGAATATAATTTGATGTGAGTTTTGTTAAGTATACATTCCCATCAACAGAAAATATTCTCTCACTTTAAAACGTTATGACAAGATACTATCAACACTATTTCATAGACAAAATCAAGGCCAAACGAACAATAGATCGTCCAGATAATCAAGTAAACACTGAATAATGTGACTACTCTCCTCATTCGTACAGATTCAGGGTTCAAGTGCAGCGTCATTAATTCAATTTACATACAATGCCGGCTTGATGTGCTCCGCGAGACAGATAATCGAGCAAATGACTTTTCGAACTCAGCCGCGCTGACCGAGTTTATGCAAGAATGTTATAGCATGTTTTTTTTTATTTGCGATTACTGTCTATCTCTAATGTAGTTTTAAGTCAGCATGATGTTGTAATGAGCCAAATTTTCATTAATTGAATGAGAATAAATTATTATCACAAGGCAACTATTTAATAATGGAGTTGAAAGGAAGTCAAATAGACCTAAATTAAAATTACGTGTACCATTATTTTTATTTATTTTTTGCTGAAAGCTTTTTTGAGAAAACGTTATTGATGCTGAAAACTTTGACATGTAGTCCGTAGCTCCTTCTTAGTAGTGTACTGTATAGTAAACTAACAACTCCACGCTTAGCTAAAACAAGTAAAGAAGAGAATATAATTCAAGATAAAAAAAACACCATTTATAAATTATAATCTCAATTTAACAATCGATAAATATACACTGAGTACATTGCCTAACTCCAAAATTAAATCCTGTCACTGGCTGCATAGACGTGCTCAATCCCCGCGTTCTCTTTTTGAAATATTTTCCTGTGCACATTCCGCATACAGCCGTTTGCGAGCGAGCGGAGGGAGCATAGAACGGTAAATGAAATGAAAACATTGGAGTTTCGTTTTCATTCATTTAATTAGTGGAAGTTTTAAGCGGCGCCGCTGCGTCGGCGACCTAATCGACGTTCAATTTATACATTTTATTGCCACCCTTTCACACATTCATTTCAACTACGAGTACCATCATTATAAAAATTGGTTTGTAGATCGACTCAAGTTTTAATATATATTCGTACTTGAGCGCATTTTATCAGTTAGTGATAAAATTTATTAGTCATTGTAATATAACTTTTTTATCTAGGAGTTTATGAATTATTAAATAAATAGGTATATTTATTAAGTTTACAATTTCCTCCATTAGGTATAATACAAGCTACAATGAAGTATGACTAAGGTATATGTAGATGATTTGCACTGTCTAGTCTAGTTTAACCTTTATCTAATGCATACGTTACGAAATCGTCAAAGTGACAATAATAAACTGGATTCAAGCTGATTTCAATTGGTTTTTGGTAAATTCAAAGTTTTCTAATTATCTGAGATGATAAAGTCTATTTACATATTCTTATTCATAAATATTGTTAAGTTCATATGTCAATAATAAAGAGTAATTATTACCTGAATTCAATTAAGTACAATTTAAACGATAAAAGTGACACGATCCACGTAAAAAGATTAATTAATAAATTGGAGTGGTGCCCACAAACCATCGCAATTAGCGGAGGCGTCGATTCTTATTTATTCAGAGGGCTCGCAGAGCGTGACATAAAAGGAAAATCCTGAAATAAACATCCATACGAATGAAACGTGAACATGCAAGACGAATATTTAGGTAGTTATGTATTACCTATATATACTTACTTTCTAATAACAAAATTCACAGTTCCGAATAAAATCAAACAGAAAAACGTGCTCACTTCAATAAAAATGAGAACTACGACTATTTTGACAAAGTTCAATTTCCAGAATCGCGAGATTGTTGATTGTTTATCGTACGTCGATAGACATACATATATAATTCCAATAATTTGGAATTATTGGCTGTTTTAGATATTTTGGATAAAGTTTTAATGACTAATTTAGGGATTCTTTAAGGCTAATTAATGTTTAAAACTGGCGCGGTCCGGGCATAAAACTGGTACTATTTGCTTTATATTCTGAAATTCAAATATTTATTACTCTAGAAATTAAATATGCGTTCAAAAGGCAGCGTTTTGATACCCAACTTATTTTATATTCTTAAACAAATAGGGCTCAATTTTTTAAGCATTTTCGGCACCTCTACATTTTATATCAAGGGTATATTTGATTTTAGAGCCCTTGTTACTCCGCGGCGCTCGTAAACCACCGTTCGGGCCATACTAAATGTCAATGTACAAGGGCAAAAGGCATTATCTTATGCTGTGTTCGGAGATACTTATCTCATGTTTTCTTTCCTGATTTCTCAGGTGATTTGAAAATTTTTATTAAATATTTTAAACATAATTAAGTAAATGTAATACAGATGTTCCGTATGAGATCAAGTAATTTTTTTTTGTTGATAAATATGAGAGCATGAAAGACGTAGAACAAGATTTCTTACAATATTTTACTTTGAGTCGTATTAAGCATAGTTAAATATTTTTATGACAAAATAGCTAGAGTAAGAACAAATTTTAAAGAATAAAATAACGTCTTCTGAGCCTAAATCTAAACTAAAAGATTAAAGTTAACTGGTATTAATCTAAAATAAAGGATATGTGTCAAATTTAGTACGTTATGAACCATGTTGCACAACAATTGATGTGCAGACTACCCCTCCAACAACATAAAATTTTATGACCGCGAATATCTATTATTTATTGTTTTTTAGAGCCACTATCAGATTACTACAGATATTGTATCACGTCCTTATCCCTTATGGAGTGGACAGAGTCAAGAGTCTTAAAACTTGAAGGACACGGATACTGTTCAGAGGGAACGGAGTTTCATAGTCTTGTCAGGTTGATAGTTCATGGCTTATGTAATAAATTTTCTGTTTTAATATCCTGTGTGATAATTTTTCATAAAAATTTGAGTACTACAAAAAATTACTAATGCGTAATTAATAATTGTATAAAAGCGTCGTTTTGCTAGCACAACTCCATTCTTCTGCTTATAAATAAAAAGTTTAAAAATATTTATAGACATAGCAAAAATAAATCACATTATATTCAATCAAGACACGTGTATTCTCAGAAAACAAATCATTTTCAGTCGAAACTTAATAAATATAACATTATTCTATAACCAGACGCACGTTACATGCTCATAAATACCGAAAACAATTAAATACGAGAGCGCAGAAAGCATTTTTAGATTTTAATTGGAATGAAAGCTGAAAGTTCGATCTGCAGTAAGAATGCTTTAATCCGTCCATTGATACCTGTCACCAGCAGCGGGATTACCCTGCCGCTGTCGACCGACTCGATATTTTTATCGATAAATACACTCATATTTTATGTCGCGACAGTTATAGCCTTTTTTACATATTTGAGCCCCTATTTATCGACACTGTATCCATCAGTTTCATTTTGGAAATTGTGTACAAACAACTTTGAGTCAGGAATGGACCTAGGTACTTAATGTCATATCGAAATGACATCGTAAAGACTATTACAAAATTGCTATCTATGTATTTCATTATGTTTCTTCTGGACAAGGCATCATTTTTGTTACTTCGTTTTTTTTATATCAACTCAAAAAGTTTATGATCATGTAGGCTCGTTCATTCAGCACGTTTGAATCATCAATTATTATTTTTTTAAGCTTTATTAGTAAGCTATTAGTAGTTAGCTACGCTCACTGCTGAGAAGAACGGCCAAAGTTTGCCAAGCGTGAATTGGATTTTAACCATATTATTAAATTAAAAACAAATCAAATAAATTTATTGTATTATATTTTATTAAATTTATCTTAAAATATTCATTGTAGATATTACCGTGATCTGTCTTGACAGACGAACAATATTGAGAAGCTTTATATAATAATAGTAAATTCTTAAATACAATAATAGTCAAATTGAAACACAAATAAATTTAATTTTAAGTAATTAATAGAATCAGGCTTTACTTTGCGGAAGTCCATCGTTACGACAGAGAGGTGTATGCAAGTGCACTTGCATATCATTAATTACTACTTGACGGAAGAAGCTACAAATTTTACACCATTCTGTCGTAAATTTGATTTTCCAAACAAGATGTTAAAAAAGTAATTATTTAAGTCAAAATATCCTTCAGGTAATCCTAAATCGAATAATAACACTTTTCTACCAATAATTGTTTCAATTTATTTTTGAATGTTATTTTATACAATTTTTTGAATTATCAGGTAATTTATTTGTATATAATGGGAGATATTTCAATAACAATTTTTCTTAACAAAGATGTACACCTCCCGGTAACCAATTTTTGTTTATATTGAGATCTAAGACGATTTGGATTCATTCTTGTTTTCGCTAATTGTGTATATTTAATTTAACAAAAAGGCAAACTTCCAATATATGGTGGTTTCCAGTGGTCTCTAGATCTTAATCCACACATTGATCTGAGACACCTTTTTGAGCCTTAAAGACTTTGGAACTTTCCCCTGAGTTACCCCAAAATATTAACAACTATGTAAAAAATAATAACAACAAAAATAAATACAGCAATAAATTACAATTTTCTTAATTATAATCGAGCTGGCAATGTTCTACGCTGTAGATACAAATTGCTAATAAGAAAAAAAATAAAAATAACATACTTCTAATAAAATCCTCTTGCAAACTATTTATTTTTCACCATTTAAGAATTAACCAAAACCACTGGCACCTTCTTTTAGGATTTTTATTTTCGGGCATCACTAGACCACAGCGTAGTAAAATTCCTCATTAAAAGTATGTTGGCAACATTTTACGAGTTAAAAGCGGCACATATCTCAGATAGGAACTGGAGAGACGCCAACTACCTGTAGATGTTGTTTCCTAAGATATTTACTACAGTGCAATATGGCAATTTGTTTTAGTAGAGAGTTATTGGCAACGTGCGATTAATTTATTTACCCAGCCTACAATAATACCAACTATTTTTATTGGGTATAGAAGGTAAATTTATTGTAAAATCGTACATGTTTAGTAAATACTCGAATGTAGCCTTAACTTTAAGACCAGCTGTCAACCACGACTTTACTCTTTTGGAATGAGCTTTTTAAGCTATTTTTAGTGGAGAATGATTGTTATTTTAAAAACATACAAATATACATACAACATACAATTACAAATGTACATTCAATAAAATCTGTTTCTTTGATAAGTCATGAAAACTTAACAGAAAGGCAACCATTACATACTTTTACACATTTAAAAATAAGATTGTACGATATTGTGACTATTCTTAATAAGATAAAAATTGTGTGTGTAAATAAATATGTAATAACTAGCTTTAACCCTCGGATTCATATTCATGTTTACATAAGATACATTTGTTGAACGAAAAGTATACTGCCCTTTTTTGTACTTTAAATATAATTATTATTTACAATATTAAATGAAAATCGGCTGTGTAGTTAAGACGTTAAAAGTAACATACAGACAAATATCCTATCACTATTTAATTTTTATTTTTAAAGTAATGATTTTTATTCATATACATATAACTGACCACAAACCTGTCTACTCATACAGGGGATTATATGAAAATCCTCCACTCAAAGGGGATTTTAGTTCAACAGTAGACTTTTCATAGGCAGCAGGGATGATCCGTACATAGTCTCTTCGTATACTCATGGGAAAATGACGAGGATATCGTCCTGGCTTGAAATGCCAACGATGAATTTTGAAGTCCGCATTACATGCAAATTTTCTTCTTTTAACTCTAGAGATAAAAGTAAAGTTAGTATTTCAGTTTGAATGAATATAATTAAGAAATATGTCATGTTATTTTATATTAGAAAAATCCTTATTATTTTACTTACAAAAACTGTATCGCTAATTTATCCCATACGAGGTGAACGGAGTCATGAGACTCGAGGCCAAGATAACCTGAATGGTAGGCTAATTGGGGGAATGGAGATTCAGTTATAGTGATAGATTGGTATACCATTGCCTATGAGAAGAATGCTTTATTTAAAGCACTTTCCTTTGATCAACTTTTACAATTTATGCGGATAGTGCATTACATTACATACAATCATACATATGGTGCGTTTTAATATCTAATTTCCCACGTGATCAAACCCTGATAGAGTAATGCATCTTCAATTTACATCGATGGTTTTAAACTTAGTCACCTTATCATACCCATTGAACAGGGGGGTTTTCGGATGATTCAGAAGTAATGTGTCTAAGATGAGTCACAGGGAAATTCCAAAATTTGGAGATTTTTGGATGAGTCTACATAAGTTTATTTACTTTTGATCAGAAAATCCAATTCAAGCTTCTTATTGGCTATTAAACAAAAGTTATTTCATAAGTTTTTTCCATTCTAGTTACGACTAAACAAATTTCGATTTAAAGTACACAAAAATAGCAACAAAGTAGAAATAATAACCGTAATAATAGAATAAAATGTTCAAAGTTATTTACGATTGTCGGCTAATCGATTGCCAAGTACCTTTGAATATCGAATAGTTCGATATTATCGATACTACGAAGACGCTTGCATTTGAGTTTACGAGCTTGCTCGTATTTATTAAATATGTCGGTCTTTTCCGACCCCAAATTTTACGATTGTACAATAAAACATGTCTCGGCATCCAAATTTATATGCGTACATAAAGTTTTATATCCACGCGACTTGCACTGGCGTAGTTTTCCTAATTGCAGCTGATCATGGACTGTCGGAGACACTGTCCTTGGAAATTCTACCTGCCTGGTAAAATCATAAATTAAAACATGCCTTTTGAGGTCAGCCGTATGCTTTTCTAGCTTTAACAATAATTGTTGGGGTCATTTAAAAAAATTGTTTTGATTTTTTCCCTAATTACTCCTATAGAGGGAAAGTTTAGACAGACCAGCCCATCAGATCGTCGAATATAAAAACGTTGATCAGAAAAAAATAGTGAAGAACTCTAATATCGGAGGCCAAGATTCTTTTTAGATTACCGATCCAAACGCTATTTTGAGGTCAGAACATTTTATAGTCCTCCAATTCGTTTTTATTCATGTCAGTGTTCTATATAAAAGAGACAGTGTAATGAAAAGTATTCGTTTTGATTGCTTCTATCAAATAAAACATATAGGTCCGTGGTGTATGTGCCCGGACTTAGAACACGAGCTAAATGGGCAGTCTACAGTCTTGCCTTGTAATGATGTAATTTGTGCTGTATAATTCCGCCGTTTCCACCCTATGTTGACACTGCTGTCTGTTTGTTTTTAAAATCCTATCGTACTGGATCTTTAGTTTTAAAAACTTAACAAGCTTTTAGCAGATAAAGCGACACATCACTTGTGCTAAAAGTAAAAAGGTTGTAAAAAGTTTTGTGATTTTGAATACATTATGACCGAAGTAAAGAATGGGAGATAAGGATACCTTTGTCTCAAAAAGGGGTTTCACTAGGAAATACAAATTCAACGCGAGTGAAGCCATATCTAATAGCTAGTAATGTATCTTTGTACGACCTATGTTTCTTAGAATTTCCAATACCCTTAGCAATTCGAAATACCAATGTTACAGTAAATGTATATCTTTATTGGTTAGCTTTGTGTCTATAAAAATAATCTTAGTAGAGCAATGTTTCCACATCGTTAGGGCCGTGTTTGCAATAACAACATGATCATAAATTGGCCATCGTCAACAGGGAAACTCAGTGAGTCGTTCATTGACCTTTTGTTGCTTTAATTAATCCAGTAAAATAATTGTAGTATCACAAGTTATAGTAGAAGATGTTAAAGTTTTAATATGTATTATTTTGATTTTAAATAAAAAAATATTATTTGTATTTTATTTATGTTAGATGGAGGCAAACGAGCAGGCGGGTCACGAGATGTTAAGTGATCACTGCCGCCCATAGACAACGGCATCACCCGCGGGGTTACAGAAGCGTTGTCGGCCTATGAAACACCTCCGCCCTCCCCATTTGGGGAGAGCGGAGAAGATGGACCTCTGGCTAATATGTATTAATAAAAATACATGAATAACTAAGACAGATACTATGACATGACACATTACGTACTTTAATAACATTGTCAAAAGTGTGCTGTCAGTAGTAATATTTTTTAGTTCCTGTTCAGCTCGTGCCTGCCTGACTATATGATATTAAAGGCAATTTGTAATTAATTATACGTAAAATAAAGGTATATTCTACAAAATAAAGGTATGGACATCGGCATGTATAAAGCCATTACCCGAATACATTCCCATAATAGATATTGCGAATACGAATGTCCCTGAATTTAGGCGCCCCAGGTGTTGTCTCCATCGGTTCCAGAATAACATTGTTATTGACGCTTTGTTACAGTAATTTCGTATTCGTGTGAAATGGTTTTCAATTAGGAAAATTATAATATTAATTAATATTATTGTAAGGCCAATAGAAGGATTCCAGTCTAATAATATCAGCTAAAATACTAACATTTATTTTAATCTTTATTTTCTATTCGGTACGAATACCGTTGTGTATTTTAGTATAAATCATTAAAGATGAAGATATACTAATCACCATATTCAGTAAGTTGTAGAAATGCTATACAACTTAACAAAAGTAAACTATTTTTGAACATGATCCTATTTTTAAAACTTTCAGGATCAACCTGAATCATGTGATTGCCTTTAATTTTTTAAATTTGAGAATTCCCGATATATCCTTTCATTCCACCACATTCCACCCCATTCCAGTAACACACCTCACCCTATTCTGGTTAAACTTGAACAAAGGTAATTTAAAAGCATGTTATTTTGAAATGAGAAACGGCTTCAATTGTAAAGTCATTTTACAGTAATTGTCTGTTATTTCCAGTGGCAATAAAACGTGCTTTCCTTGAAAAACGTCTGAATTGCCTACCGCATGGCGCCGTCTTTTGAGTCACTGTCTACCGGCAAAATCTATAAATACATATTTAGGGACAAATCACATGAATTAAGTGAGCACTAAAGTAAGTTTGAGTTTAATGTTATGGGATATTTAACGATATTATATTATAAGATCTACGCCAATCAGAAATATATATATTTTTATCGTTACCCGACCAGGGGGTCAAACTCCGAACTTTGTGAGTAGTGTACAGGCATATTTAACCCTTACGTCACGGAAGTAGGTAATTTATTGAACCAAAACCTAAAAGGTATCTGAGAATAGGTGGAAAAAAGCCTATGTAAATAAAAAAGAATTAATGAGTCACTAAGTATACCATTACAAAAGCAGGATCTATTATAGGTAGAAGATTTGTATAAATATTTAATATTTAGTTGGGTTTTACAAGTCATTCAACAGTTCAATATTGAATCTGATAATAATCTATACATATAATAAAATCGTAACTGAGCTATGTCTGTACATGAGAGATATTTAAGAAAAACATATGTACAGCTCTTTATAGAACCTATAGAAGCCAAAACGATTGTCTTTAGAATTTTTGTCTGTCTGTATGTTTGTACGCGCATCACACAAAACCAACTGAACGTATTTGGATGAAATTTGGCACAGCGATGGTCTACTACCTAGTATAAAAGATAGGCTACTTTTATGCCGAAAAAATTTACGGTTCCCGAATGATATAATTTTTCGTTAAATCTACGCGGACGAAGTCGCGGGCATTAGCTAGTTCTACTATAAATGTGAAAGTTTGTTAGTAAGTATGCATGAATATTTGTTATTCTTTCACGAAAAAACTATGTATGGAAATGGATGAAACTTTTCAGTCGTATAGGTTATACATCAATTTTGGAATTTTCAAGGCAGAGAATAGGTATAATTTTTTTGTTCGTTGTTTGGCTAAGTTTGCAGACAAGATTAAAGTCAAACATACTCTTTATAATGACTCAATAAAATAAATACACCATTAAATAGTTTTGTCCAATTAATTTACATACAATTTTATAATTTGAGAGGATATTATATGCACCGTCGTCTAAAAGGTAGAAGTTAAATCAATACCAAATCATACAAAAACAAAATTCATAGCTGCAAAGAAATCCTAGTTTGCTAGAATCATAAAACAGAACAATAATTCCGACATTTAAAATAGATAAGAAGCATCGGGATTTTTCTAGAAGATTTTATTTGACGAAGCGCAGGAAATCCAGTGGAAAACTGAAGCTATGTATTTTACTGTTATCGCCATTATTCTTAGTCAGATACAGCCTGTAGTTAGAAAATATACTTTCTGAAATATTTTCTATTAAATTCTCAGTAACATACATAGTTGAAATTTCAACTTTATGAATTTTGTGTCAAAACGCTTCTAAATTTCAATTTAATTTTGGCAATTTTGTGCCCGAGACTTCGTCCGAGCGTAACTTACTATAGTTAATAATTATCTTGGGTTGTAGGCAACGTAACAAGATGATTCATTGTATATACATACCTATCTATAAAGATAATGTTTTATTATCAAATTTTATTGTTTCTATATTCATATCTTAATTCTAATATATATTAAATGTTAAAGTATAAGTTCCCAAAAATATTTCCTCAAAATCTGTTATACTCCCCCGCTCAGATTTTTTTGTGAACGTCATTTAGTGTTAATGCCTGTTGCGGAACGAGTCGACTACGAATTGCCAAATTTACTCTTGCTTTGGCCTCTGAAGCCTTAAATCCTTAGTTTGGAATGAGCCAATGCATCTTAAGCAAGGGATGGGACTTTAAATTGTTCACAAGCAGACGAAAAATTTGCGGAATCAGCGGTTATTCGTTTTTTATTGTTGGCTGAGCGTTTCGTGTTTTGATGAATTTTATGCATTTAGTTTTCCTTGATGTGTCTTAAAATTAATTTTTATTTCCATGTATTTGTATACACTCTAGACTGATATTCATAACAATATACATTTGTCCTTTTCTAGGCTTGAAAAATAATTTATACTTTTCAACTTCAATCAACAAAAATAACTAGTTCCGAAGAAAAACAAACAAAATATATTCCTCATTTCAATAAAGATGCAAACTGCTATGATTATTTTAACAAATAGAACTTTGTTAAAATAATTAAGTAATAATTTCCAGAATCGTGCATTAGAAAAAATAAGTTTTTAATGTTTGCAAGTTAACATATCGGGACTAGTGGAAGTCTGCTCATGTAATGTCATTTATAAGCAATAAGCAGTGTTTTGCTGAGGGCACTTTTTTATTGGGGATGTGAGTCTAGTGGATTTCCGAAATTCTCATGGACATTTTTGGAGTTTGTATACTACAGAATAGTAAGTAACAAAAACTTCTCTAGTAACTTAAATTAGTCTTTTATTTCAGTCAAAATGTACCTAATTTTTTCTTAATTTTATTTTATTAAGTTAAATGAGTTTTTGGTTGCAATATATAAATAACCAGGCGCCTTATTAACTAACTAATATTTACAAACATACCTCGAGACATCAGGCGAAGTCCGCGTTTTCTTTTTATTTCTCCGATGAGAATGACCCCAGACAACTTTACATTTGGTACGTGACTGTGTCAACCCCGCTCAAAGTGGCACATGTGTTGCTCACGCTTGATTCCTCTTGAATTATTAGTGGGATCCTTCAACTTCACTTAAGAATATTATGAGCAGTCTACAAACTGAACACCGGTTTTATTAGTTTTAATAAATCATAAGTAGAAGTTTTATTATTCTTCTAAATGGCAGCCACGGTGATTCTATTAGTGTGAATATACAGATTTAATCACTGTTTAACAGTGTCTTGTAAGACAGGCTGGCAGAAACTTGAACTAATAACAGTAACGATCTCATTTGTCCACTGCAACGAGTATGCAAGAGCAATTCGCGTTCATTAACAGACGCTCCAACTTGCCCACTTGTGAACTCTGCCCACACAGTTAGTGGAGGGAAAACCAGATGTAGGTATGCATAGTTAATAAAACGGTGTACGGACATAGGATATTTTGTATAGAGTGTACCTTACGCTTTGTCTTCAATTTTCTTTTGTATTTAATTTATAATAATATATTTCACATGAACATAATATAACAGTACATAAAATACTTAATTATTAATTTTATACTTTGTGTATAAAATTAATAATATTATTTACATAAATTATATGATATAATTATATCAGTGCACAAGGAACAGCCGCGTCGCGACGTTCCTAGTACTCGCCCTGAAGAGGGCCTTCTGAATAGGTCGAAACGGTCGTCGGCGATACCGACTAAAAATTGACGTGAGTTAATGCCGTAAAAATATATTATTTTAATATATGAAATATAAAGGTAAATATTTTGCCGTTTCAAGATTTTTTAAACAAGATTATGGTCATACGGCGTGAAAATTTTAGACTAGAATTGATAGACATCTATCGATATAATTAAGTACCTATTGATTCGTTAAAGTTACAACCAAGTTATATTTAGCTAAACTAATCCATTAATACTATGTTAAGTTAAAATTTACCATTAAATTTAATACGCAATTTACTTATACTGCGTTAGTAATAAAATACAAATGGATATTCAACGCAAATTTATGGCGCTGCAGATTACGTTATCCCATATCACAAGTAGTGCTGTTTTCTCGGAATAGTTTGTCAAAGCTTTTAAATAAATTTATAGGGGCACAAAGTGAGTGCAGGGAATTTTACGGTTCCTTCTTTATAGGTATGTTATGTGGAGTTTTATTTGCTTATATAGGCTTTTAATGCGTCGTAAGTTCGTATACTATGTTGCATTGTACGCAATTACCTACGAGTATGTAGGATAACTCTTTTATATAATACATATAAATGCGAAAAATCGTTCGTAGTTCGTGTTCTTTCAACAGACTGAGGGATTAAAAAGTTATAGATTGACACATAGGATATGTTTTAAATTTAATTTGTATTTTTAATTNNTTAATTTAAAAAACCAAAAATAAAAACTAATAAGTTACATTTTTTAAGATAAGTTTAAGTCATAATAATGAAAGTTCAAAAATAATTACCTATTAAGAATTTTATTTAATACTCGCAATGTTTTTATTTTTATTTTTTGCAATTTATTGCTATTCAATTCAAAGGTACTATTCAGCACGCGCTTATGCTACGCGTCATAAATCAAAACCCGATTTCATTTTTCAGCCGTCGCCGTCGTCGATGGCGCCATCTAACGGCCCCTAATTGCAATGTAGGGTGCAACAACCGACGAATTTGCGTTGCCCCATTATTACGAACAATAACCGTTTACCTGCCGCCGATTCAATTCCGCTAACTTTCCCTGCAGTCCTGCACTATGCCTGTGTTGACACAATTGGATTTTCCCAATTCGATATGACAAATATACAGGCGCACGTATCGGAAATAAATTAAGGCGGGTCACACACTAGTCTCTGTTTATTTTGTTTGATATACGGAAAAATTCGATTGGTAATTGACGCTGCATTGTGAGTGGCTTAAATAAAAAAACTCTACAAGCGATTATGTATATAATAGGTCGGGGAAAAAGTTTCTTCGCATTTTTTAAGAAAATTCAGAACATTTTTTAATATAGTTTATTGACATTTAACTAAAGTATGTATGTACCATTTTGTTCGATAATCTTTTGC
>JADGIL010013512.1:0-15656 GCA_020352625.1 Cactoblastis cactorum
CAGGCCGGCATAGGTTCTTTAACCCCGCGGGTGTTTCAGTTGTCTATGGGCGGCGGTGTTGACATAACTTCTCGTGTCCCGCCTGCTCGTTTGTCTCCCTCTGACATAAAAAAAAAATATTAAAAGGAAAATATTTCGTTGAAAACCGGGATGGACTCTTCTATGTAAGCTACGAAAGAAATACTTACATATATTATAATAATATTAACCTAAATTATATCCCTTTTTTATGTAAGAGGGTGGCAAACGAGTAGACGGGTCACGCGATGTTAAGTGATCACCGCCGCCCATAGACAACTGCAACACCCGCGGGGTTATAGAAGAGTTGCCAGCCTTAAAAAAGACCCCGCCCTCCCCAAATGGGGGCGAGGAACTTGGTCCACCGGCTATCCCACTCACCGGACGGAGTATGGTGGCTGATAGCTGCCGTTCAGGCGTCGGTCTTCTGTGGAAGTGTGGTATTACCCCGGACGAGCCGGCCCATTCATGCTGCAGGCTAAGAAAAGCATTCAGCAGGCTCATACCACTACGTAAAAAAAAATTATTCCCATTATATTATGATATATATTTTTTAGTTTGGCAATTGTGAAATATTAGCTAAATGCTATTATGAGTCATTTAGTGAATTGATTGTAAGTGGCCATTTTACGAATTTAAATGACATAATAATATCACAATTCATTAAAACTGGCCCTCTCAGACCCCCTGTTCCTTAAGAGTATATAATTTACACAAATATTCTTAAAAGCAAAGAATTCTTTTAGAAATTCTTAGAAAAAATAATGAAAAGATATCCTGAATCCGACCCCTAATGCACGACAAGGCATCAACGTCGTAGATTGAGCGGAACACCATATAAACGAACCATTTTGTGGTGAAATCATCAGACGGTACAATCATCAATCGTTGTAAACATGCAAGTTAAATTAGTTATACTGATTTGTGCCGTGCTCTCTGTCACCTTCGTACACGCTGGTAAGTTTATCATTATCTCTTGTATACATTATATATCAATATTTTATTCCACAGCTTCGAATAAAATAATAAAAAATGGTAAAGCAAAAAAAGAATTGAATGCTTCAAAAAAGATGTTAAAATATTATGAGTATGAATCTTCTCACAAAAATTTTACAGTTGACGACGCAGATTAAAAACTGATATTTTTTAAATATCATACAAAATGGTGACTAAAATATTATATATAAATCAATAAAGGTAAAGACAAAGGTGCTGGGGATTATGAATTGTCTCAGTTTCATAATATTAAAATGTAGGTAACGTTCTACAGTTTTCTTTATGAGTAGGTATAACACTTTCCTGAATTGTTCCTGTGTACATCGTTAAGAAATTAATAGAAAAAGTAGTATTTGATATTGAATACTGAATTTGCATTAACTAGATAGGTTAGTTTATCAATAGGATAAAAAATAATAATCTCATTTATTAATAAGTAAGCCTGTAATACGCGCAATATTTGTAGTACCTAGCAAATAAGGAGAAAATGTCATCAAAATATTATAGTGTATATATATTATAATATTTTCAACCAATACTTAACGCGTTGAAAGTAAATCTATAATATAATAATAATAAAAAAACAACAATTATTATGTTTCAACATTTTAGACTTTTTTTTCAATCGTCCACAACTGAAGGCGGAGAATCTTACACAATTGAAATTAAAATGTATTCCTGGTCGGACCGTTATTAAAATAACAGACTATAAAAAGGCTCTAGATTTAGTATCTTCTGAAGATGATGATTATAGGAGGACCCATATGAATTTTGGAGCTAAAGACAACGAGCGGTGTGAGATTTGCGTTTGTTCTATGGAAGGAAAAGATGAATATTGTAGCAAAAGACCTGCAATGAATGTCAATGAATGTATAGTGATGGCTCGGGTCAAAGAGGAATTCAATAAAAATATACCTTTCGATGTGGATAGAGTTCTGGCCAATAGAATCAGAAGGAGAGGTTAGTCTGATAATGACGTGGCAATCGGTGCAGTTAGTAGTTTAGACAACTGTGCATGTCTCGGTAATATTTGATATAAAACATACTGTTAAAATTGTAAGGGCATCAATATAAACCGGTATAGCAAAAGCTCGGAACTTATAGGTTTATTTAAAAAGAAAATAGAAAACTAGTTATAAGATTAAGTAGTAATTCGTTTCCTATAAAATATGTTTACGAAGCTAATCGTCTAATATATAATAGTATTTTAAACGTAGACTAAAAGTTAGGAGATACCATGAGGACAATTCGTAATTTCAAATTACTTTGTGTTTAGCATTATTATTTATGACATGTATCATGCCATAAATCGTACATTGAAGTAACCAAACCCATTAATTTCCAACCAGATTTAATCTACCACAACGATGAGATCCCATACGACATCACTGCAAAGTGTTACCGTGGCGTTTCGTATTACTTCAACAACCCCAAAGCAAACAACACAGACTTAAATGTAGGTTCAGATATCGAATCTTTGCTCGATTATGATTCTCGTAACGTCTGCTTCTACTGTGTATGCTCCATAAACGGTTTGCACGCTGATTGCATCAGCAGAGATCCTTTCTACTGCGAATACTTCAGATTTCTAAAAAAAGAAACGGATAAGGGCAGAACTAGATATGGTAAACTCTTCAAGCAAGACCGCCCCGCTTACTTTAGGCAGATTTCGTACAGAATCAGAAGGACGATGGACGAGGGTTTGTTCCAATTGATGGAGAATTATAACACGAGGCAAAGCAGAAATGGTATGACATACAAAGCATGAACTGACTTGCTTTGCATTCGATTTTTGGGACTTAAATTTCTAAGGTTTTCTTTCTTCAAATCACTCCTTTATATTAGAATTTAGTGATTAAAAATTGTATCAATGTGACTCGTGTAATGAGATTATTTACTTTTGTGGTGTGTTGTGCTGTTATGCGATTTTGAAGCAGAAATGAATCGCCTTTTGCAACCAATCATAGAATTAAGATTTGCATTATATGTACCATCTGCCAAATTTGATTTAACTTCTGCATTACCTTCTCTGTCATTAGCACTCGTATTGTCCCATTTAAGTAGTTTATCTGTGGGACTGAGACAGTAGATTTTGGTAGATCTACGAGTGACAGAGATGGTAGTATCGAGTATATCTAGTACAGCAGTTGGTATAATGTATTTTTCCGCTTGTAAATGGAAGATTGGTGCTTGCAGGAGGCGATTCATTATGCTGTGGTCATCCCGCGGGTCATCGGAGGAATATTCACAACCAAGTGAGGGACAAGATTCTTCAGCTGAGGAGGAGAGTTCCGAAGGAGAATTTGATGGAAGGTGCACCTGCTGGACCGGATTATGTGGACTTTATCGTCAACAATGATTAGTGAACAAAAGATGTTGAAACTGCACATTGTATTGAAGAAAATAGAATCAATAATGCAATGCTTTAAAATGTAACAAATCAACTGATTGTCGTATATAAAAATGATGAAATATTTGCTAAAGTTAAATGACTAGAGACAACACATTAAGATGTGTCAGAACTATAGTAAGTAAAAATTGATGGAAATAATGAAATAATTATTTAATCTTCGATATTATTTAATAGATAAAATCGATAGATATCATAGACAAGATTCTAGATTGTATCAGGAACATAATGAGCAGAAACTTTGCACATAGAATAATGAAAACAATAAATAAAATGCAAACGATTTAACGAATTTTGCCGATGGATTTGAACTGGAAAATATTTGTTTAAGAAGATGAATGAATCGTTCATACACATTGTATAAGAAGAAATATTAAATTTTCTTCCGGAGATAGTAAAAAAATACTGAGAGAAAACAAAAAGTTTTATATATTGTGCAGTGTAGATTTTATTAGTGTGATTACGATGTTTATTTTTATTTTTATACGGAGTGTTTTGTGTTAAATAAAATTGATGCTGTGTAATTGTTCTTGTGATTATTTATTTACAAATATAATGCACAATTTTCTTTCAAACTTATCATATTTCACTTACAATTTCATTTATAAATTGTGTTATTCTTGCACATCATTTTTCTTCTTACAAAAGCACGATGTTTCATTTTGTGAATTAGACACGATACTGCACAGTTTTATTGCACTGTTTTACAAACTGCACTGATCGTTAGGTCAAGTTTATTTTTTATATTTATAATGGTAAGTACTTAAATATTAGTGGATAAAGGAGATATGTCGATTAAGGTGAACATATCCGTAAAATTACAACAAAAGCTAAAAATAAAGTAGATTTTTTTTATGTAAGAGGGAGGCAAACGAGCAGGCGGGTCACGCGATGTTAAGTGATAACCGCCGCCCATAGACAACTGCAACACCCACGGGGTCACAAAGGCGTTGCCGCCTTTTAAAAAGCTACCGTCTTCCCCATTTGGGGAAGAGAATTTGGGCATCCGGCTCTCCCATTCACCGGACGGAGCATGGCGGCTGATAGCCGCCATTCAGGCGTCGCTTTGGAGTTTAAACGTTGAATACAATAAAAAGTTCAATGTTACTATTAATAATGACGCATCTCCTTTAATTTTGATAATGTGGAATTGATACAAATACCTAAAAAAGTGCAATGTTTTCATGAACCCCTTAAACTTATATTAAGAATCGATTACCCATCTAGAATTATTTAGAAATAATGATTTTAATACTTAGATTTTTTAAAATATAAAAGAAATGATTTTGGCATGGTCATCATGTCAAGAAAAACACCTCACTGATATAATTGGCTTTAGTTTACTAGACTCGAACACGTATTTATATATACTAGCTTTTGCCCGCGGCTTCGCTCGCATGGGATTTGGTATGTAGTCTATATGTTATTCTGATGTATATCCTATATTATTGTAAAGTTTCACCCAAATCCGATCAATAGTTTTTTCGTGAAAGAGTAACAAACATACATCCTCACAAATTTTAGCATTAGTGCTGATGGATGTGTGAAAGAAGATCCTTTTTTATAGTTTACTAGAGGCCGCCCGCGACTTCGTCCGCGTGGAAACCCTATGAAATTCAATTAGGAATCAATACCGCGGGAACTCCGAGCCTATATGTTATTCTGGGTCTTCAGCTACCTACATACCAAATTTCATCGTAATCGGTTCAGTAGTTTTTGCGTGAAAGAGTAACAAATATCCATACTGACATACTCACAAACTTTCGCATTTATAATATTAGTAGGATAGTAATTAAATTAACTAATACTAGAGAAAGAAGGTACAATATAAATAGAAACGTAAACTCTTCCGTGAAACCATTGCACATTTTTTTGGGACTCATGAGTAATATGAAGCTTTGAAGATATATAATAATTGCAATGTTTTAGGAGGCGGTTACCAACAATGTGTACCTTATGTCTCCAAATATTCAACATGTACTGATGGTAAGTACGAGTATAAATAAATAAATAAAAATGCAAATGTCGGCCTATTCATGCTGCACGCTAAAAAAGCATGCAGCAGGCTCATATCACCACGAACATTAGGATTCTTATAACCGTAGTCTGGAGTTTGTCTTTGATTATTAACCAAAGATTTTTTAAATATTTTCCTCCAGAGAACAGCTGTTCTGGGTGCAAAGAGTGTACTTGCGACGAACAAGGGCAGTGGGTCTGCGAAGACGTCACCAAGTGCTTCGGCATGGACTCCAGAGACCTGGATGAGAACAGCGTCGATATGGCCTGGGAGGCCATCGAGGAGAGTAAGTTTAGTTTACATATCCTTTAAGTCAATAAGACTTAAGCCATTTAAGGGTAAAGCTAACTTTCGAGAGTTTAGAAGAGTGGCCTCTTGTGGTGGGAGCTGGGATCCATTGTAATGTTATAAATGTGAAAGTGTGACTGTTTGTTCGTCCGTTTTTCACGGCAAAACGGAGCGATGTATTAGTGTGTGTTTTTTATGTAGAGATAGTTGAAGGGAAGAAAAATGATATAGCAATTTGAACGCAAGCAAAAGCCGCGGGGAGAAGTCAGAAATATGTAATTGATAGGTTGCTTCTAAAAATAACTAATGAAGAAAATAATGACAAGGATGTCGCACTTGATTATAATAGGTGTCAGATAACTAAATCATTTAGCAAATTGTAAATTCTTTTTGATCCTATAATTCATACATGGATTAATAAAAACATAAATATTACTGGGTATGCTGCACCAAACTGCAAAGTTAGAGACTATATATATTTGACTGTAAGAAATTCTATAAATTTGCAATTTATTTTTTAATTTACGTAGCTTTCAAAAAGAAAAATCGAGAAAACGCAGTAAAACACGGCTCACCTCATGTGCCAAGACCGCAGAGTGGCGACGGCATTAATGATGATTTGTTAGGTAAGATTTTAGCATTCTACCTCTCTCTTTGCTTTAGTAAAATAAATTCTTTTCTCCTTTCTCTATCTCTTATCGGTAAGTTCAGTAAAATATAATTGCTAAACAATGTCACCGTCATAACCTTGAAATAACTTGTTCACGCTATATACTTTGCTGTAATATGTACTGAAATGGTAAGCTAATTGTTGGGTGTAAATCATTTCCAACTAGTCTATGTGATAGAAGAAGAATAATCAAACAATATTCTTAAATTTGGTTTTCCTATTCTTTCAAATTTTCATCTAACAGCTTTTACACTTTACCAACATTACTATTGTTTATCTAATAATTCTACCAAATTAATACACGTAGTTGCACTTATCTATAATGCACAATTCTCAATTTCAGGTTACATTATTGGTATACCAAAAGATAGAACACTTTTGAAATAAATATATTTTTGCACATTGCACTTTTATTTCTGCATCTCTTTTATAATAACAAAGGTATGTATCGTCTATATTTTTAAATACGTGAGAGTTTTTTACTTATACGTAGTTATTTCGCAGGTGAACTAGAAAAAGAAAAATACGTAGGAAGCGATGTTGATGGGCTCGTAGCTGATAATATTCAAGAGTTTATTAGCTTACAAATGGATACAATAAAAGATAAATTGAACAGTAGATTTAAAAGATCGATTGTCAATAAAAATAGCACAACCGATGAACATTCAATTAGGTTTTATCATGCTATTGATGATACCAATGAAGGTAATATTGAAATTTATAACGTAAGTTTAAGGAGTAGTTATTTGTTTGTATGGTTGGAGTTAAAAATTAACTTTTCGTAAGTTTGTATCTCACTAATGTGACTAGACTACAGAGCTTTGACAATTATCTTCAGAACAATAATTTGTGTTTGATAATATATGAAAATAAATATTCTTGACAATTATTTTTGCAGATATATTGAAACATTCCAATGACTCTGGAACCATTGCTGCGAAAAAAGCAGTTGCCAATTTTCCAGTCACCATGTCACGGAGAAATGAACATATAAATGGTAATAATTCATCTCACCCTCTTCATATTGAATATAAGTCGAAATTATACGATCACAACAATATTGCAGATAACAAAATCGATGCTCATCATGTTGATGAAAATAAAGATGTAGTGCATGAAAAATTAAATGAAATTATGAGAAACAAAACAAAAGATACGAAAGACAAAGAATTATCGAAAGTGATTGTTAATGAGCTAAAAAAGGACATCGAAGTAGTAGGGGATAAAAATTCTCCGTCAATATCAAATATTACGTTTGTACGAGAAAATGATACATTAACAGCTATGGCCTTCATAGCTGGGAACTTATTAAATAAACTGTGGAATTTAGAGAAAGATGATCAAGGTGAATCAATAGAAAGTGAAGTATTAAAACACGAAAAAATTGCAGACTTAGTTGATTTGTTCAAAGAACCGCTAACTATAAGGCAAGAATCTTTCCTAAAAGATGCTTTAGAACATTTGGCTACTGTAATGACTAAAGGATCTGATGATAATAATAAAATTCCGCTGTGTGAGAAAGTTCAAAAAATCGAATCAGATTTAGGGGTTCACAAAAATTGTTCTTTTCATAACCATTCCGAAATACCTGCAGTTGCAGTTGATGATAAAAGAAACAATGAGGGACATACTAAAAAGTTAATACGTACAGATTTTACAAATGATGCTGCCATAGCCGCAGTTGAGAAACTTAATAACGTTATGTCCCTATTGCAAAAATATGAAGAAGTTCAAAATAAGATAAATAATGTTAAAATACTAGCACCAGCGCAGGAAATAAAAACTAAGGTCCCTACATCTAGAAGCGCTGACAATAGAAAAGATGAAGTTTTGAGTGATTCCGAGAGTGAATCTCTTAGTGTATATGGTAGTATCTTGGGGAAAATCACAAAACTATTGGTGCCTAAAAAGAAACGTAAAAATTTAATAAAAGCGATTAAAAATCAAAACATTTTTAAGAATGATGAGGATTTGAAATCGAAACTAAAAAGAATTTATAATATTGACCTGGATAATTCTACATTTACATCTAAAGATAAAGTAATTTTAGACTATTTGGTTAATCTTAGGAATAAGAAATGTAAACTTACTGATACTACTTATGATGATTCAATGGGAAATGGTGATATCGTACAAGATTTATCAGAATTTCTTAAAGTCAAATCTTTTGTTGATTTATTAAAACTGTTGGAACCAGAGAAAACTACTACCACAGAATCAAAGATAAATAATATTATGCTACGAGCAAATAAAATGCAATCAACTAAAGTACCAGTATCTTCAACATTAGCTGTTAGTACAATGATAACAACCACATCTAATCCAAATGTATATAAAGATAATCTATCTCAAACGAAAGAAAAATTGAAAGGACATTTGAAGGCAATAATTAGCGATTTACTCGAGTTACAGAGAGCCACTGGAGTTAATGCTAAAGAAGGTAATATAAAAATTGCGGAAGCGTTGCCCTGTTTGTATAACATTTTGAGCAGTAATAAAATGGTAAAAGATAAAATGAAATATCAGTTGAATAAAATAAAATCTGTTTTCGATACAATTAAGGAAGAATTAAGATTCAATCCTGGAACACGAAGAGCTAACATGATAACAGAAACGAGACCAAAATCGGCGGCAATATGGGAAAGAGTCATTAAAAATGCTGAACTCAAAATAAAAAATAGAAGACATTTGGAGTATGCGCCTCCAAGATCATTGGATGAGGTGAACGCTTTTATAGAAAGTATAGAAAATTTGCATAATAATTATAAAAAAGTAGCAATTTCAGCAGGTGTAGCACCCCATAAACGCCTTACTCTTTTAAAAACAATTGACGTTGATGCGAGGATATTTATAGGTATACTGGAAAAAATTAAATTATATTTGGACAGTACAACAACTCTGAATCCAAATATAGCCAGAAATATCAATGATTTCCTTGATAAAGCGATTTTAAATTTAAAACTAGATGAAGATGTAATGAATAATTTATATAAACACAAAGTAAATAAAATGACGAACAAAGAAGAAAGTCCTAAAACGCATTATTATCAACCATACCAGCCAGCTGTAAAGAATGAGGCGTCAAAACAACTTCCTCCAAATACAATGACTAAAGCAGTAAAATTATCCCAAGATGAAATTATTAACCAACTTATTAAAAATCGTGTTCAGTTCTATCTAAAAGTGAAGGAATTGGAAGGTGATGATAATGATGATCTAAACATGAGACTAGCCAGAAGAATATTAAGTTATTTAGAAAGTAAAAACTTCACTATCGCTCGAGAGTTGTTCAAAATTTTTGTGGCACAGAAACAACAGAGTGAAACTGAAGGTAAGTTTGCTGATGATATCTTAATAATATTTCGGCTAATTTAATACGGATCAGCTATTTATATATAATATCTCTATAGGAACAGTTTTATTTTTTATTCTTTTAGTATCCAAATACTGCTAAGTATATAAAATATCAAGGATACAAGTAATTAAAATAAAAATTTAAATAAACCCTTGACACAATATGTATAACAAAACTGACCCCTCCTTTTGCGTCAGGGGTAAAAAATATAGCTAAGAACAAAAAATTATCCAAATCGGTTAATTCGTTTGGAAGCTATGATGCCACTGACAAAATGACACACACACGTTAAACTTATAAAACCCCTCGTTTTGCGTCGGGTGTTAAAATATAAGGTACATTCTGTAGTAGTATAATTATTCTTGATCCTGTGAAGATTGTACGAATTATTTCCACCGTCAGGTGTTAGCATGTTTAAAGTTAAATAACTATAGAGTTTATCATACATTCGCATATTTAGTCAGTATCACGTCTTTCTTCTTTATAGGGTAAACAGAACCATTGGTCATGAGATCGACAAGGGTTTATCAGGATAGTGGGGTTCTTGATGGATGGTAGGTTGCCTATAGTAGAAGATTACAAAAAGTTAACATGTATTTTATAACTTTATCTTTCAGCTAAATCTTTTCCTCGACCTACGAATACTATTAAGCCCCAAACAGGACTCATGGCTATGAAGGAACCTCTCATCCAATTTGAAGAGGAAAAAAGTCCCAATGTGGGCTCTGACATGATGAGCTTGACAAAAGCACTCATGAAACAGTTGGCGAATATTCAAAATTTGAGGTCTTAAGTGCATTTCTTTGTATATTTATAATTTTTTAATATATTTCATACGTTTATTACTAATGATTTTTATTTAGTTCTACATTCTCTTTTTTGAAAGAGACGACTCAAGGCCATGTATCGAACATAATACATATTTTGTCACATAAAAAGTTTTGCAGATTAATACTACTGCTCTGAGTTAATACAATTGACTCCAAGACAGTGCTATGTTGGCGGCATCGTACTAGTCTTCACAAGTTTAAACCGCCCATTTCCACACATTAAGAAAAAGAACTTAAATTCTTTGTAAATTTATATTTACTACTAACAACAGATGAAACAGGAAAGTAGGAAGAGGCATAAAATTAGATTTTAGAATTAGATCAATGTACTTTAATCGATTTTTAAAAGCGATAAATGGTTATTTACCAACTTTGGGAACTTTAGATTTAGCAACTTTAGTAAAATTTTTACGAACAATATTTTTTGTCGTACGAATATTTGACCGAGATTTTTTGGTTCTACCCTTGACTTTTGTAGTTCTGCTTGTACTGCGTTCTGTAAATGACGTAAAATAAAACAAATCGTTATTAAAAACGTAATTTTAAAACTAAATTCTAAATAAGTAAAATTCATTTCAGTTCACAGGAAGTAGAGTCCCATGTAAGTTCAATAATACCTACCATATCTAAGTCCTTTCAATCTTTGAGTGTGTGATAGTTTCTGGTTGATAGCAGGATTAATTTTGCCTCTCAAATATGAAGGTAAAATATTTTTCATTATATCAGGCATTTTTCTGTAATAAGTTGATCTTCTGGACCTTACGTTTAATTTCGTTTGCCACTTTCTTAACGTGTCTTCGTATTGAGCCATTTTCTGCCTCGCCAGTTCTCCTAGTCTGTTTTTAGCCAACTCTTTTACAATCTCTGATTTTGATACCTTTTTGTTGTGAAGCATATTTCTTACATCTTTCCTTGAAGATTTGAATAAACTTTTAATTTGTTTTAAAAACGATTTTTTCGTAGAACTCTCCACATCTAATGGTTCATCGTTTATTATGACAATGTTAGCTTTGTCAGTCTCTGTTTGGAAATATTTCTGCAATTTATCATTCAAATGTATGATGTCATTTTGTATTCTAGTCATTTCGTGATCACTCGTAGTCATATCCAAATTAAAACGTCTATTTTGAGCAAAATTTACTAACTTTATAGTATTAGTCAATTTATTTATATCCACCGATAACATGAGATGTAGCAGTTTTAAATTGTACAGTTTGTCTGCAGGAGAACAATTTAAAAAGTTATCTGAAATGTCTGGCCATTTACTGCCAATGCTTTTTAAATCCTTTACAAAAGTATTATCAGGATCACTTATCTTTACGCCGTATGTCACAAAATCATCTATTTGATTTTGTTTGACAATCCTTTGCAGTACAGCTTTAGTAGCAACAGAAAGTTGATTCAAAGACCCTTGACTACCTAATCCTTGGTCGCAAAGCTCTAAAATTTCTAGCACCATTTGTTTTATCTTCACGTGGGCCGGCTCAGACATATAACGTCGCAATTTGTTGAGATGACTATAATTTTTTATATAAGAATTTCCTTGGCCTCTTATATAATGATACAATGCACGTAATAATACTGACAGTTCTTTTGGCAATTGTTTGGTATGCATAGATTGCTTGATCGCTTTTAGGTCTTTAATAATTTCAAATACGTGGAGTCGTAATTTTTTCAAATGCAGTTCTAAAATATTTGAACCTTCTGATCTTCTGCTTTCAAGGCGACTATCGGTAACAACTAAGTTTTCAGGAACAATTTCCAATTTGTATATTGAAAATAGTGTTTTATTTTTATATGTATCATTAATCATATCCAAATCTAAAGTGAAATTGCTGTCCATTTTTTTAATAAGTTCTATAAGACTATTTTTTATTGAAACTAATTTGTTGAGTTCATTTTCTTTTTCAGTAATAATATTTATTAATGGATAAAGTACATTATTTTTAAAATCTTTAACTGTCTCAATATTTGTGTCCGCTATTTTGTCTTTCTGCAAAATCTTTGTATGGTTGTTATTTGACACATCTCTTTTAACTACACGAGAGTAAGCGTCCTCTAAGTAATTATTTTCAATGTAATCATTTGTTAATTTTTCGGAACCTGCAACAGTATATTTCAAATTTATAAGCACATAGTAAAGTACAATTAAATTTAATGTAAAATAAATGATAATACCTGTATTGTGTTCCGTTTCCAATTGATTTTCTAATTTATCTTTTAGATTTTCAAGCAAATCCACTTTAAAATAATCTTCATCAATAAAATGCGGTGTAACAGAGTCAACTTTTTCAGCATATCTATTTGTGTGTTCATCAGTAGCCTTGACGATATCTACAAAACTCACATAATCTCCTTCAGCTGTATCTATTGTAGCCTTTTTTCGACTAATATTGTTATTGTCTAAAGCGATATTGCTCAGGACTTCATCGAAAGCCAAATAATCTGGATTAGGTGTGGTCAATTTCATGTGATCAGTTTCTCCAACTGTTGTATTAGCTGTAAAGAATATTATGTTGTATTAAAAGTTACACGAGAAATTAAGATGGAGATGTCTTTTAAGGTTTTAGAAAACGAAAAGGGAGGTAATAAAAGAAGCAGATTAATAAAAATCAGCATATTTTCAATTTAATGCCATGGATAAGATTATTCTATTCATGTTTTAAAACAGCCCCTTAATTGTCAGTTCTATGATCTATAATGAGCATTTTACCAGGTTTGCTTACTTGCGAGTTTATTTTTCTCCTCGACATGAGGTTTCGTATCGTTAAACCATTGGGATAGCTCTTCGAAGGTTATTTTAGTTTCAATATCTTTTCCAGTTAAGTTTTGTATCGATCGTTTCCTTCTAGACATGTCATCTGAAACTGTGTCATTTATACTTATTAGAATTTTGACATAGGCAGCACGTAGATGGATAACCGGATTTTATCGCGATTTAATCACTACACACAAAGGAATTTTATACTGTTTTAAGTTCTCTCTGTTTCGTTCACAGTGTCTGGAAGTCTGACTGTGTGGTGTTTAACATTGGGTTTCATTGCCTTTACTAGTGGTTCCCATGCAGGTGGTAGATTCCAACCATCGTCTCTATTGAAATTAGGATGTTTTTTAATTTCAATAGCCTCGCGTATCATTCTTGGTATGAAACGGTGTTCCTTCGATAAAATCCGTTGAATTTGTTTCATTTCAATGTCTAATATTCGCGTAAACTTAAGAAATAATTAAAAAAATTAATTTTGTTATTTCATGCTGGTCTGGTAGCAAAAAAAAACGTAGAATGTCCCAGCTTGTACTCTTTCCGTACAGACTGTAAAAGTCAATGATTCAAGTACTCCAAGGGAGAGAGCTTGAAACAGGAATGCTCATGCTAGCAACCGTTACTATATTTACTGCTCCATTCCACCAAAAAGCCTGCCATTTTGCTAAGCATGGCCTTCGAGTCTCGCGACTCTTGGCTCTGTCTACCCCGTTAGAGATAAAGACGTGATACTGTAACTGTATTTCAAATCTGTTATTTCTGTGTCCTGAACATCATCTAGTGTTTGTATTAATCCTATCCTAGGATTGATTCTGGGTCGCAGAGGTCAGATTGTAGTCGTTCTGTTTAAAAACCAGTAACCACACCAAATTTCCTAGTTTAGATAACGGACCCCAGGCTCTGAAGTTTCAGTATTGAGGATACAACCAGAATAACCCGATAATAAGTAGGGTATGGTATACTAACTTACAAATACGTATATAGATAAACATGAACGCCAGGTCATTTAGTGAAGATTTGCATCGGGCTTTGAACCCGGGACCTCTCGAGAGGCAATGTTACTTCCTCTACACCACAGAGGTCGCCAAAATGCTAATAAAATAATGAGTTTAAAAACAAAATAATGTTCCGGTCCTTCCTTTGTATTCGTTGAGTCCTGACGATGCTGCGGAATACTAATGGGGACCGAACTTTTGTACAAATGGCAAAGCTCTTAGCGAGCTTTAAATAACGTTTATCGTGAGCTTTACCTGGTTAAAACCTATAGTTACCCATTTAAATTCTAATTCATCAAATATCAAGCATCTTAACAATGTTAGTAAAAATCGACTTACTTCAAATTTTTTAGAGTAAGTACTATATATTCATTATGATCCATGCTAGTCAGGCAAACAAAGGAAAACGTAGAACGGTCCAACTTTGTTTTACACTACCAGATTGTAAAAGTCAATCAAGGGCAAGAGGTTAAAAGTCGCCTAGAATGGATGTAGAAATGTAAGTTTTAGAGAGACAAATAAACAATTTATGTTTATTTGTCTCTCTAATACTTATGAATTACTGGATCGATTCAGTTAATTTTGGTATCTAATGAAATATTGGTGAAAATTCTGGGGAGGGTAAATCACAAAAAATCACACAAAGTAATAATAATAATAAGTTTCCCGCGCCCTGATCTTGAAAAAATCTTAAAAAATAAATTACCAGCGTCGTAATACTGATTAGCGATAATTTTCGATTTCCCATAAATTTTCTTAAGATAATAAGCCCCGATTAGGCGTAATACATTCGTGTCAGGCCCAAAAAATACACCAGGAGACGTGGTTCGCATGGAACATTGATTGATTGCGGCCCAATATTGCTTACCATGTTAATTCGCCCCCAATTCCGCGGTCGAAATTCAGGTCAAAGTAGGAATTTCGTGTTTTTATTTCGATACTGAGTTGAGAGTCAAGAAAATACACACATTACTTAATAACCAGATAGACATTGTCTGAATATTTATTAATATATATGTACTTCTTATATTTATGGCATTTATACATATAAATTATTATGGAAAAATTTGTAGATACAACGATGCCCCATAGATTTGTTTGTCCCGCCTGCAATTATTTAAAATATATACATTGTGTCTTGCATACGACTTAACTAAATTGTAAAGCTTGTTTTCCCCTTTTCAGTCAGTCATTAGCATTTACAGTCGGGTATTTTTTTTTAATAATTAATTTTTATTTCTACTCTTATTATTTCATACTAAGCGCGTTAGGTTTGCTTTTAAGCATTCTAAATAACAGAAGAAGTAAAATGTAAA
>JADGIL010013522.1:0-11567 GCA_020352625.1 Cactoblastis cactorum
TTCATTAGTTAGTTTTTTGGTAATCCTGCGGGAACTTGACAACTTACCGGGATAAAATATATCAAAAATATTACCCCGCCATGTAAGGTACCCGTATGCCAAATTTCAAGTAAATCGGTCCAGTGAATTTTGAACTATTGAATGAATTCAGTAGTTAGGTTTTTTGATAATCCTACGGGAACATGAAAATTTACCGGGATAAAATATATCTAAGATGTTACTCCGGCATGTAAGGTACCGGCATACCAAATTTCAAGTAAATCGGTCCAGTGGATTTTGCGTGATGTGCGTTCAGACAGACAGACAGACAAAAATTTCCAAAACTGCAAATTCGTTATCTATATCGATAACTAAATATATTCCACAAAGAATTTTCAAAAAATATCCAATGTACAAATTTCGCTCTTCTACAGTTTTATTATATGTATGGATATGTATAGATAAAAAACACATATTTTAAAACAAAATGAATATTGTTTCCCAGATAGCTAATTATTCATTTAGCTTGAAATTTGTGTGCATTTCATATTAACATATAATTTGCAAAATTTTAATCACTTCGACAATAATACGAGTTGTTTTAACGGTCTGTAAATTTCTGTTAATTTATGTGTTGATGTTGAATTGTGGACTGTTAATAGTCAGATTTCACGGTGCACACGTAATAGTCGTACTGCCTTACTTCCAATACGGTCGACCGTAATTGCCCTCTTGAACGAATCGTTTATCATATTAGAAGATTGAAATGGCTTCGAGCAAGAATTTATTGCATTCTAATTTAGGCTTTTTGTTGTTACATAAATTGCTGCTAGTCTATTTTTGCGTCTAATTATGTCAGTGCTTGAATGTTAACGTTTATGGTATTTTAATTAACTATGATTGAACTGATGCGGTTCACCACGAGACCGGGGTAATTACAAAATTTGTGGAGAGGATTTACGAGTATTTATAGGTTCGATTAATGATTAAGCGCTATCTATGTAAATAACCACAGGTATTGTTTAAAGTGCGTGTCGTTTTATTATGTACATAATTCAAGTGACGGGAGTTGTCCGTAGTAGGTTGTAAGTGGGGTATAGAGAATTTATTTTCATTAAGTTAACATCAACAAGCCATGTAGTACGGTGTCCGTGGCAGGCGATGAAACCGTAGGCAGTGCACAATAAATCAACGTGCTAAGACTGTATTTCTTTCGTAATCAGCTCCTATCGGTTCTCGCGGTTGTGCCGAAATGTAAGAATCACAGAATTGCAACTTTGCTAATAAGCAGAAGAGCTTTCCATTCCTTTCACGAATATTGTTCCAGTCGCTACAAAATTTCAATACTTCTAAAATTACGTTATTTTACTATATCGTGCTGAAAAGCATGTCAGTAATGTCGTATCAGCAGTTTATATTGTGAGTTAAATTTATCTATATACTAAATAACTGGGAACTTTGGTAATCAGACCCTCCACTTCCAAATACATGATCGATGATAAGTACATCATTTTTAAAGAGTTGGTTTAAGACCAATCCTTATATAAATACATATATGTAGGTATGTATAATTTTATATCCCATAAGGCTATTGCTATCCCACTTATGGAATTACGATTATTCTTTTTATTTGATTTTAGTATTAATATCTGAAGTGTGAATTATAGTAAAGTTATTCTTCTGTATTCTTATTTTTGTTGCTTCGGCCGCCTAATTATTGTCGACGTTTATGATCAGACTAACGAGTTTCCACTTGGAGCCAATCACGATTTTACGGCGTGCATTGGACTTTATAATTATTAAATATTTTAAAAATTCACTCGATACAATATGAATTTAACATAGTTACCGTAAAATTAACTACCGTTACCGCCGTATTAAATCAAGTTAGTTGCCATTTAGTTTATTTAACAACAATATCATAATTTACAGCGAAAATTTGGATCATTTATATTTTTGCACTTTACCATAGGCTTATAATTTAAATATTAAGGAACTTATTTTGATTATATTGATTATTGTAGTTTTTATACAGTTATTCTATTTACTTTAGAGGTATGTGAAGGATATTCAGATAGAAACAGATTATTATATCCGGTCGAGCAAGACTTATAAAATAAAATTTATACGAACACTATTACTGCAATAAATGTACAAGATATTCGTCTTGTCCGATGCTTATCAAACAAAAAATAAAACAAGTCTGCTACTGGGCGCTTTATGACTGAGATAACATAAAATAAACCGTTGTGAATTCCTTTCAAAATGTGACTGTTATCCACTTTATATCTAGTTGAGCTTTTAATCGATAACCCGCATAGATTAATCGATGCACTCGTAGAGTTAAGTAAACCTTAGATTCCGATCGAATTATTTGCATAAAACAAACTTAACATTGAAAAAATCCAATCAGACTGTATTTACTTAAAAGCATTGCTGCTGTTTATGCGATCGTATCTTAACGGAATTTGGGTTACTCTTGTACACGTCGGCGAGTGTATGTTTTATGTTTAGGAATCTGACTGTCTTATCTAAGATATTAACATATTGATTATGCTTCCCATATTGATGTGCGACGGGTCCGAGTCCCGATTCGAACTGTCACTCTCGAGTTGTGAGCGTGGACTAGTTAGTACGGCCAGTGCTGCGCCCTCGCATGTCCAATAAAAATAATTTATAACACCGTAAATATCCCTTTATTGCATCTCATACCAACACAGGCCGTAGGCTGTATAGGGCCGCATGATCCATCTCCAGATTTTATTGTAAATTATTTGATCGTGAAACTCAAGCGTTAAATTTTATGATATTTTCGAATTAATTTAGTTTTCTAAAATAATTCCCGTTTAAAAATATGGTGATAGTTTCATTTTAGTGGTCGTTAACCGGGATGATATAAGACAGTAGTGTCTAATAAGTTTTCATGTGTGATTTACAACTATTAAAACTCGTCTGAAACGATTGCATCTTAGAAATTAATTAATTAAACTTTACCGGTAGTTTGAAATAAGTTCGGTTGTCAGTTATAACATCACTGGTTTAACGTTTAACAGTCTAATATACCGGTCGTTGTTAGAGCAACGAGGACAACACTAGTGGTGCGGCGACTCGGTTTCTCACATCAAGTCTATCGTATTATCTCTGGCTCTGAGCAACTGAGATGCTGTAGTCGATAACGGTATAAATCAAAGAAGGTTACAAAATATACCTCTTTTATAATATACTAGCTTATGCCCGAGGTTTCGCTCTCGTAAATGCCACTCGCGAGTCCTTCAACTACTTATCTCCTTGAAGATGAAGAAAATACCTTTACTTTATTCGATATTGGTTTTTACCTCATCTATAAAAATGTTTCGCATTTAGTTGCTATGGTAAAATAATCAAAATAACATGCGTACAAATATCGGGTCAATCACATAATATAACTTCGTTTTTTGTAAGATTTTCAAGTTACTTGATAAAAATATGTATTAAAATCCGTTCGTTATTAACGGTATTACTTACTTATGTTTTGTGATACTGTTAACAAATAGTTTATAGATTATCTATTTTCTCGTTATTTTGTGTGTAAGTATATCTAGTTGGTTGGTGAGGTGTCTGGATATTAGGAGCGTAAGCAATTTGTCAAGTTCGATGTACGTTTCTTTAACGGTATCTCCGCTTTCTTGACGAATACTCTTTATTGATATATTTGACCATAATATGGTACTTGATAAATAATATATGTATTTTTTAATATACACTAGCTGTGCCCTATTGATTCAACGTCGGTAAAAAGTAGACCGTTTTTTTTCTGTGTTAAACTTTCACAAATTAGGAAGCGGAACTCATAAAATCAATTTTGAAATTAACTCTTCAAAATTATTTACTCACACTCAAAATAATTTATTTCGAAACAGAATTATAGAATAGTACATTTTTTTTTATATTACCATGTCAAGTTTAATGTTTGCAATAAAACAAATTAAACGAAAGGAAGTATTGGATTTTTAGAACAAAATTTAATTTAATTTGAAAACGAATTTAATTTGATACCTAAACCTTTACGTGGCTCCACTATCGTGATAATTCGATAGTTAAGTCTTTCTGCAAAAAAATTAAAACATTTTCAAAATCCAATTTAGTTTGTTTCAGTACCCCTACAGGTATTAAAATAAACTAAACTGAAATACACATAGATTTTGTACTAAATTGGATACATTAAACTCATAGGTATGCTTTAAAGTTATTAGGATTGAAAATATTTAACCAAAAATACTATTAATCAAATTAAGAATACCATAATAGGTACCTTCTGTTTTCAAATATCTGAAAGATAACTTTTAAGGACAAAGCTGTAAACATCTAGCGGTAATTAATTGTGCCTCCTAGTAAGGTTTGTATGCACGCTGACTGTCTTAACTGTAATTGGCAAACCTTATGTGCCCGCTCGCACAATGTCACATTCATCTTAATTAGTATCGAAAAGTAATCTCAGAAATATATTACTGTTGTACATTTTTTATTTATTTGCCAATTTGCCTGGCGTTATTCATTATTTCGTTCGAAAACGAAAGGGCGAGCCATTGCTGTACAGCGTTTGACAATTTATGAAGCAATCAGTGTTTCTTTTCCCGTGTTTATTTGGAGAGAAATATTTATTTATCTCGAAGATGGCGCTGAAAATTGTTTCGGAGGTTGTTTAATATTCATTGATCTCGTCTCAAGATTTGTTTACGTCTGCGAGCGTAGGCGCCGAGTGTGCTCAAATTAAAAGGCACCTCAAACTTGGACTCACAGCGGTCTCCGCCGTTAACAAAACATCCAGAGAATGGAAAGATATATTGCATATATGATTACGTATCTGTATTTAATATTATAAAGCGGAATTTTGTTTATTTGTTTTTTTGGTTGATTACGGTAACTTTAGGAAATACTGATACAATTTGGAAAATAATTTCACTATTAGATAGTCCACTAATCGAGGAAGGCCATAAGCTACTCTTTATTCCATAACTCCAACGGGAAACGGGCATAGAGCGGGTAAAACCGTGGGGCAGTCGCTAGTTTATTATTCATTGGTGTCACTCGCTCGATTAAAAAAGTGTTAATGATTGTTTATCTCTTTCAGTCACAAGTAGATACTACTTTCAAAAAATTGATGATCTGTCACTTGATCTGATAATTACATTCGTAATGTTAAATCTACATTACTTAATTATGCTAACTAACGAGTACACAAGATATTTTTGCATCGGCAACAAATATTCGATATGCTGTCTTCTTAATAAGCGTTAGCCCTCTGTCTTTCTACATTGTTGCACGGGTAATATGAAGTATTACTTTTATGTTCTTGTTGTTTTGTGTACCGGTGTGGTTTGAGCTAGTGACCGGTTTGTTTCCCTGCGGCTTCACGAGGTGTGAACGCGGTTCAATGAGCGGCGGCTCCGGATGAATGCTTTGGGACAGTCTTAAACGATTGGTTTACTAATCGACAAGACTAGGGGTCTGTGGACATTAGCCTAGCTAGCCCTATATGTAAAATCGTTTCAATGGCTTCGTATGAATGAAAAAGTGTTTGCTCTTGGAAACTTAGGTAGGAATTTTAGATATAAAAGTACATAGGATAACTGGGAATTTAGATTTTTCGACAAAGAATGCGATTACGCGATAGACACTTGATTTATCAAAATTTTCTTGCATTCTTGCGTGATGAATGTTACATTATATTTATGGCAATATACTTTAAACTTTTTAATGTTATTGGCTTTTTAAAACTACCTCGATCTTTGATTGGTTTTAAAATATCATAAGATAGTTTCAGTCGAATCCTTTCATTTGTTGAGGCGTGATAACTAAACAGTAAATAATTACAACGAAAAATAACGATATTGTGTCTATAGTTATTGAAATTTATATTATATATAGCTAAATCTAATTAACAAGATTTCCTCTGGCAGTATCTTCAAAGCTTACTTTCTACTCTTGTCTTAACATTTTAACTAAAGTGATTACTAAGAACTTTGAGCCAAAATATACTGTGCTAAAGGATATAGTAATATTAATATGTTATAAAGCAATTTGAAGACACGGATGTTACTTTGTTCTTTGAAGTCAAATACAAACATGACTTCATAACGTGTACATAAACAATGTGTCTGCTTAGATGTTTAAGCAAAGGAAACTTGTAATCTACCGAGCATACATGTACTTCCAAGACTTTGTTATGTTGGAATGTTACATGAAAGTAAAGCAATACGTACAAACGATCTTTTAAACAATAGAAAAGAAAAACTATATGCCACCTGCCAGCTATCGCGCAGATTGTAAATGCCAATCAAGGTAAAATGTATTCTTCTCATAAGCGATGGAATAGCTAAATATTACTATATCAGAATCTACATTCCATTAAGTTATCAAGCAGGAATAATTTATCAACTAAGCGAGTCACAGGTGTTTTTTTGACTCTATCTACCCCGCAAATAATAACAGGATGACAGATCAGTTTCTGTTATCAGATACAATTATAGTATTTTGTACATGCTCAGCTTAAATGATCGAATTAGTAAACATTATCGTAGTCAAGATTGTTTTTGTAAACCGCTCCATATCAATGAGTGGACTGTAATAAATATATGGAAACGCGTTGTAATAGTTTATATAAAAAAATAATAATAAAGGAAACTAAACAAAGCAGAATGACATCAAAAGCAATAAACGATATTTTTCGTAAGATATTTGACATCACTAATAAAATATTATGAAACTGTGACCGAGCTTTGACTGGACATGGGAGATGATAAGAAAAATGACATATGGGTAGGTCTTTTCAGGACCTGTAGAAGCCAAAACTGTTATTTTTATCATTTTTGTTCGTCTATCTGTATGTTTGTAGGCGCATCACGCAAATATTACTAGCTGGATTTTGATGCGGTTTTCACTGTATTATTGCAGAAGGTCTAACTTAAAAGCGCTTTTGCTTTTTACTAATAAAAAAAAAATTCAAAGTCGAAGTAAGTATACATATTATGTGTGTATGTTCTATCCATAGAACAACATCGTTCAAAAGTTATTGAATGCAGTAAAAATCAAAAGCGGGAAGATTTACATCGTACAAGATTAGGTGAAATCAAATATTGATTACATTTTATTGCTTTCCGAGCGTTATCCCGGTTACATCCTCAGCAGTGACATTTCAGAGCCCGGATTTCTCTATCTAAACTAGGAGATTTGGTGAGGTTACTGGTTTTTACACAGAGCGACTACCGTCTGACCTCTGCAAGCCCAAATGTAAACTAGAACCAATCTTAAGATAGGTTTATACAAACGCTAGATGGCGTTTGGGACCCTCAGCTTAACGTGTCTTTCGAAGCATGGAATTAACTTTCTTTTCGGATAATCAGGTGATTCAAGCCAGCAATATCTTAACCAGACTAGAAATAACTTTTTAAAAGTCTAGTGGGATTCGAATCCACAATCTTTGTCGTCATCACAAGGAGCACGTCTTGACCACTGGATAACGGAGGCAGTCATTGATTACATTTTATTGTAATAGAAAACAGAGTTTCAATGAAATGAAAAGCAATCATTTCCAATTCAGGATACCGTCAGATAATTGTGTTAACGGATGCTTTGTATTTAGGCACGGATGTTTCGAAAAGGCTTTCGTTGGGTGCTGTCAAATATTATCACCGATTCACACACGGGTGGCTACCGCCGTGAAATTTATAATTTCAAATCATATCGCGTTTCACTTGATTATGTCCGGCGTATTCGAGCAAATTGTATCCGAAACTGTAGTGTGAATAATATTTTGATTGTATTATGTCGTATTCATTTATGTCTTCGATTCATTTTATTCACATCGAAAGTTCAAGATCTTATTACAATTTAATGAAAATTCCTCCTTCCGACCGGAACGGAACAAAAATTACAATAGAATTTTTTCCGTGTAAGGAATAGATGTGTTCAGAAATAAAATTCAAGATTTTTAATATCTTGATCCCCTCGAAAGAATTCAAATTAATTTAAATTACTCGAGACAAGTAAATGCACAAAAGTATCGTGGAAGAAGGCGAACTAATTAAAAGTTTCCTTCTGTACTAATAATTCGTTTGACTGTCAAAGTTTTGCGTCGTTAATTTTAATTAAAGAAACGCGGAGCTGAGTTTGTAACAATATTAAAGCATTGAGATTGGTGATCCGCTAAACTTCGACATTCTGTTCGCGGATGACCATCCATTCGTTTTAATTAACCCTTCTGTGGGCTGATCTGCCTCGCTATTAGGAAAGTTTTTTTCCGCGAGTGCCGCGACCGCACGATAAATTAATTATGAGTGGAAGTTATGCAGCTCCCAGTGCGCTGTCTTGTGTTAGACCTATTTTAATTTAGACGAATATGCTTTCTTTGACATTTATAGTATTCAAAATTTATCCTTATATTAGGATAAGAAGAAGCTAATTTCAACCTATCATAAGTTTTCATTAACCGGACCGTACCGGTCAAGAATTCGAAGCAGAAATGCCGGGATTAATTCGCAGTGGATAGGGTACATTTTGTCTGTACTAAGATAAGAATGGGATTCCGCACGGTTTTCGGTTGGAATGTTCCAAGAAATTCTTTATATTAAACTTCGCGACTGACGTTTGGCTAGCTTTTTTCTTCGTGTTATAACAGACGTGACTGTTGTCGCTATTCAGCGTCTAAATTGGATTGATTTATTTTTTAATTTACCATTTTGCGCATAAAAAATACTATTATTTTGCTATCTCAAATAAATTCCTTCAGATTTTCCGTCGTTCGTGATTTATCTAGGATGTTGAACTCCCTATTTTATATTCTACACAGTCACTACGTTAATTTGTTCATCTTGGGCGTCCTAATTCTGCGCATGCCATCCTCAGTCTACGTATTAATCTTGGCCGGTTTCTGCGCGTCTTTGATTAAGGCTCGCCGTGATGTATTTCTTGTGCGCTAACCTAATGGAAAGACATACGTCAAGTGTCCACCTTATTGGCTAGCGGATTGGCTTAATGGTGCCAATGGCTTGCGCACAGTAAATTTCGTCACCCTTCTGCGCCTAATATTTTCTCATCGACACGTACCCTCTAATAGTCGTTCCACCTTATTTATTTCACTTTTTCTCACGAAGAGGAATAATATGGTAATGCTTGATTGAGCCCGACTTTGTTTGACTAGTATTTTAATTTACAATAGAATTAAATGTTTGACGCCAATCCATTTATCAAACTCACAATGTATAATATATGGCCATTTGCATGCAAATATTACGATATGAACGTGTAAGGCGACTTCGGCTCTTTTTTATTAATCTCAGGGTCGAGAATAGCTCTGTGGGTTATCTTTAAATAGGCAGTGCCAGACAGATTATTTTGGTTTATCAAAATTATTATCTTAATTCCTCAATGCTTACAGTAAGCTTGTTTAAAATTCACATTTATTTATCATTGTTTATTTTAGCTTTAAATTTTAAGTAAAAATATGTACTTACAGTGTAAAAATTTAGTCGGTATATTTATACGTAGCTTGAATCCATTTTAAGATAAAGATAGCTATCGTAGTATGATTAATAGCTGTATAGTTTTGTTAACTAGCTAACGGTCTAGAAGGCTTCGTTTTACCCGATACATCAATGAGACGTCACTTTTTGTTCGCCGCCCGCCCGCTCGTCGTGGGGGCATGGTTTGGCATGTTGTACCAGCGCGCGTCAGCGGCTGGTAGGTACCAAGCTAACGTGTGTCATAGTTCACTATTTTAACAACAATTTATCATGTCACTTCACCGTCCGGTAATTTTTTGTCGACAGCAAATAATGTTGGTATGAGCAAAGCCGTTAGCTTGTACTTATAATATGTAGTTACATCTAATGCTCTCTTTGTTTTTGCATTGGCAGAGAAAACTGTTAACTTTTTCAAAATATTGATTAATTTTCTGCATTCTATGTGCCGCGTTAATTTATATATGTTTAAATTAGTACAATTGACTCTATATTTTAATTTCTAAATAAAAGAATCACTGTTTTTTTTTTTCTTCAAAATAGTTAATCAATAACAAACAGGGGCTTTTTACATTAAACAAAAAAATATTTTTTTAAATTTATATTATCCGTTTTGATTACTGTCTTAATTATGTAATTGCCTAAATGACGTTTTTTCTATGTCGTCAATAAAGCTTATAAATATTGGAATTTATTTGATTTAACATTCAACGAAAACGCATAATTTCTAATTTATTGTAATGGAATTCAGTTTTTATTTCATTTAAGATTGCGTGTTTAAATCAGTTGATTAGAAATTTGACAAAAAAAATTATAATCGTTCTAAATATTATTTTGTACTATCTAGTCAAGGAAGTAGAGTTAATAGAATAGTAGTAGAAGGAAGTTAATAGAATATCTAGTATACTCTAAGATCATTAAAATATGATTATACTCAATATGAATACACACAAATAATTACACATATTACATAAGAAATGCACATGAAGAATTGTAAACTTCAGAGGCTTGGGTTCCAAGCGACGTATCACGATGAAACACTATTTTAAGTTAAACTTTCTTCGCTTAAACGCTTTTTTCGCATAAATTATTAATTAATAAGTATTTGCGTGATGGGCGTACAAAAATACATAGACAAAAAAATTCTGAAAAAATAACATTTTGCCTTCTATAGGTTCAAAAGTTAATTTTTCCTCAAAATCTTTCATGTGTTGGTACATTGAAGATTTTGATTGCCCAGTTACATTTTAATATATGCATATGTGTAGTTGTAAAGTAAAAGGTTTGGACACTGAATTAATATTTACTTTGATAACAAAAAGTTGCAGTACCTAGGCTTAGCCTACTCGCATTTACGAGATCTTCATCTATCTACCCTTCTATCTAACATGAGCTATTACAAATTGTTCTTATTTAAAGTTTGTTTTTGGAGAAAAAGAGAGTCAAATTTTCTACACAGTGGTGTTGAGGTCAAATACCTCGTATTACTTCGCTTCGGCAACATGTGTCGGCACTTTCCAACATCATGGGCTTCAAACATCATCTTGAAGGACACATAGTCCCTGGCTTCATCATGGGCTTCAAAGGCATCATCTTGTGAGATTTCAAGGACCTCTTTCTCTTGACTTCATTTGCAAGTGGGGCAGATTTAGAACGGCTCTGCCCCGGGTACCGTCTTACTGTGTAGAAACGGACTCCCTGTCTATACAGGTACGACCCTTCTTTATATAGTCAACGATCGAAAAAACTTTACAAGCGCGATTTAGAACTTCTATGTAAAAATGCTACTTATTAATTTTATAAGCTAAAATTTTATACAATTATATATTTTTTATATTATGAGAAGTTAAATAATAATATATTAAACTTGGAAAACTGTGCCCCTACAGGGTAAATTATTTTAATGTAACTGCATCCCTGGATAACAGCTAAGTGGCGCCATCTTTGTATTTAACATCCAAAACTATTTGATTGAAAATATTTTTATAGTTTTTTTTTTTTTTATGTCAGAGGGAGGCAAACGAGCAGGCGGCTCACGAGATGTTAAGTGATCACCGCCGCCCATAGACAACTGCAACACCCGAGGGATTA